>DWGR01001693.1:0-15358 GCA_018247715.1 Heliconius burneyi | reverse complement strand
CCCGAGTCCGGGCTCCCGCAGGCCATGTACTCGGTCTTCGACACATTTAGTCTAAGACCGCCGTTCTCAAGCGTACCCTTCCACAGGTTCACTTTACGCTCCAGCGTCAGTCGGTTCTCATCAATGAATGCTATGTCATCGGCATACATCATCAGCCATGGAGGGTGGTCTTGGATGTTAACCGAGACAGTATCAAGCACCACATTGAACAAGAACGAACTAAGAGCTGAGCCCTGGTGAACCCCTACTATAATCTGGAAGGGCTTAGTGTCGCCAACAGCAGTCCTAACCATAGAAGTGGAATCGTGGTACATGTCTCTGATAATCTCGATATAGGCCTCAGGGATCCCTTCGGATCGCAATGCCCACCAGATGCACTGACGCGGGACATACTCAAAGGCCTTCTGCAGATCTAAAAAGGCCACATGCAGAGCTCTCCTTTTTTCCCTGTATGCCTCCATCAATGGTCTGAGGGCGAAAACAGCGTCCATAGTACCCGATCCTCGCTGAAATCCATATTGAGATTCAGAGACAGTACACTCGCGGCAGAGCCTGAGGTTGATCATGCGCTCGAAGAGCTTCTTAGTATGACTCATAAGCTTAATGCCTCTATAGCTACCACAGTATTGAACATTGCCCCTTTCCTTGTAAATAGGGGTAATAAAGCTTAGCCGCCACTGGTGTGGCATCTTTCCAGTGTTCAAGATATGGTTAAAAAGGTCAGTAAGCATGAGCACACCAAAAGAGCCCAACGATTTCCACGCTTCGATCAGAATGTCGTCAGGTCCCACCGCTTTTCCGTTCTTCATGCATCGAAGGCAATTACGAGTTTCGTCAAGGGTTATTGGGGCAATAAGTCCAAGGCTAGGCGGTGGGTCGTAATGAAGACTACGTGGGTGCTGAGTATTCAGCAACTCATGAAAGTGCAGAGCAGCGTGCCCTGAGAATCCCTGACGCAATTTATTAATATTTATTTTTAATTGAATATTTTGCAAAACTAATGCAGATGGGACTGAGGTGAGTTGAAACAATTTTGACATTTTGTTTCATATCGTCAATCGTTCATTTATTTCACTTGAAAGAGATGATTAATATAAAAGAATGTCAATGTGAGCCTTTACTCTCTTTTGCACAACATTATTGATGTTGCAAAAAATAGGATTAAACGTCAATTTGTTTCAACAATCTTCATAACACACTCGGAGTGGCATTGGAGTCGAGATGAATTGAAACGGATATTCTTAGGCTAGAAAAGAAGATTGTAAAATAAGAAATACATCATAATTTAAACATATTTATGAAAATATATCGTATAAATAGAAAATAAATTCAAAATAATTCATTTATATATATAATGTTTACATATTATTTACACATTTCCAGAAATTTGTGTTGTTTCAAATCACCTTTGTATCAAGAGCCCCCCTTACCTTCAGCCGGTGAGGTCTAAACTAGTAGAGATGTGATATAACGCCGGCTGTCAAGCTCTATTTTTTCTTGCCCTAAGGCATCCGGCCTTCACCTCCTATATTGCGGCTTCACATATTTAATTCTTAATATTTTATTTTTTGGGTTCAATTTTTATCAAAATTATGGGAATGGATGTATTATGTTAGATTTTTTGTACATATTATTTGTTATCTTCGAGCTGGGACCTGGAAACATAATGTTAAGACACCCCGTTCCCATTAAGACACTCTCGTCCACTTTCAACCGACTTCTATTCGACTATATTCGACATTGAGTGGCGGAACTCAACGACGTACTTTGACTCGTTACCCAGAGCGAGAGCTAGGAAATAAAAGTATTAAATATTTAATTTCATCGAGTGACAATTAGACAGACCCACAATCGGTTGCGAAACACGCTTGTGTTCATGCGCCACGGACTTTTATAATAAATTTTATTTATTCTTCTGGCTTTTTTTTACTGATCACTCACAAAAATTCAAAGCTCAGCTAAAGCCTCGCAAACTGCATGATACTTTAATATTAATAGTAAAATGACAAGAAAAGGGTAAAACAATAAGGATTTTAAAAATTTTTTGTTAAAAATATATATTGTAGGTACATATGCGAGGTATATATACGAGAGCTACTTTTCTTAGCCCAGACTCCAGGGAACAAGAATATACAGATAACCAGAGAATTCCATTTAAGAAACACATATGACAGGTTATAACTCTAGTCTGTTCCAGTAGTTAAAATAGACTCGTGAATGGTGGGCAGAATATAGAGACTACGTACATAGTTAAGCACTTCACAAAATTTGATACGGCCCGTCTCCGACCTGCGGCAATTATAGAAATTGTTTCTTAAAAATAAAATTTTAAATTATTGTTGACATTATTCAACATTATAGAAAACACACATATCTAGTCTATGCTTATTTTTTATTCGTTCTTATTATTTCATTTATGGATTTCATTCATTGCTAAATTTAGTTTTGGTAGAAGACCTTGTTTATTTTGAATGTCTATTTAAATGAATTTTTATTACTTAGATTTTATCATTGTCTTTTTTTAATATTATCGAGTTACATGCAGTAGGTAGGTGTTTGAGTGGAGATGGAGAAGATATTTACGTGCGTATTTGTATACTGCTTAAAATTTATTTCTAACTTAGTTTTATTAATAATCTAAATATACAATAGAACAAGGGCAACTTTGTACATTTTATATTTACAAAGAAATATTTTTAGGGATTTTTTACAAGTAACTGGTGTCAAAAATATTACCTTTGCCTATCAGTCTGCTTCATACTAGAAATACTGTGAAGAGACTTTTTTTTTATATAACTATTATTTCTCTGCAACAATTAGGCTATACCCTAAGCCTCAAAGTAAACCGAGGAGAATTATTGGATATATTAGTTCACTACAACTTATACACAGGAATGGTAAATGGAAGGATCAAATAGTCCAAGCAAGTGAATTTACAGGCGCTAAGTAGTATATAAACATCTCTTGATAAATTAGAATTAAATCTTTAAGTTTCACCTTGAACACCTGCATATTATCTACTTTGTAAGATCATTTGTCACTGATCACTGTTGGTATATGAACAAATCCGGAAAATGGCGTAGCACCAAATAAAACTAAATATATACAATATAATATATATAAGTCATCATTCCAGGATATTATATTGACAGAATATTATTATGAAAATTTCTTTCTTTGTTTATATTTAATATTCTTATATCTTTTTCTTTTAAATTCATTTTTTTTGTTTTATCCAGTACACGGCAGGGCAGCCAGAGGGGATCTGGCAACCAAGTATCAAGACACTCCGGTGCTCATTAGTTATGCTTTCGTCCACCACTTCCCACTGAATTCTGGAAGCATTGTGTGTTGAGTGGCGGAACTCAACGCTGCGCCGAGAAAATAAAAATATTAAATATTCAATTTCCTCGAGTGGAAATCCACCCCTCAATCTGTCGCGTACAAATACACGCTTGTGTCTCTACGCCACGACTGGCTTTGAGTTCTTATTGCATACTAAATAACTGAATCTAACAATGTAAGTTTTGTTCAAAACGCTCCCGCGGGATTGAGTGTAGAGTTTTTAACTTAAAAAGCATAAGCTTAGTTAAGGCAACGTATTAAGTAAAACTAGAAAGTAGAATAACATATAGCGCTTAGGTTTTTTTATAATTTTTGTTTTATTAATAAAGACATTTGGTAATGGACCAAATGACAGATAATAATACAAGCTCATAGGGGCTTCAATTGATTTCAATTCAATGTAATCAACATTCCCTCAAGTGGGAATCAAATGCGCAATCGTTGCGTTATAGTTACACGCTTGTGCCGCCCCTACGCCACGACGGTCTTAATTATGCGGCCTTTTTTAAAAATTAAATACGTATATTTCCATTTATTCGCTCTGCTGTTGAGGCAAAGCGCGGCGTTTAGTTCTGCCACTCAACACGCAATGCCTCCAGAATTCAGCAGAAAGTGGAGAACGGGGAGTCTTAACACTAGGTTCCCCCTGCCTTCCCTGCTGTGTGCGGGACAGCGTGAAGCTAATTTAGTTTTATTTTAACAAAACTCACACAAAAAAATAGAAATGAATTGTGCAATCTGTACATCAATTGCTTTTGCGCAGTACAGCACGGTTAGATCGACATTTATATATCGTTATATGATAGTCATGTACTTTGACGTGGTCGGAACTGAAAATGACTATGCCCAGAACACCAACGTTGATTTTTATTGCCTTTGTAATCTTAAGACTGACAATTGTTGGATTTTTGTTAATATTTATCATATTTATTTTCTTATTTAGGCTTAAATGTATGAGAAATAAATGATCACCACATCACGCCCAAGACACGCGCTTTTTGGACTTACAGTCATTATAATTTTACAATGACTTCATTTAAAATGTTGTTATTTCGGTTTTCGCGTACATAGTTCAGACTTCAGAGTTAACTAAACAAACAACTAGCTCTCGGGGGTGGCATTGGAGGACCAACGAGTTAATCTAGGCATCATGGTATTAAGTATGTAAATACTCTTTTTAATTCAAATTACTAATATAAGAATATATATTAAATTCGATTGTAAGCGCAGAAGAAAATTGCAGAAAGATAACTTTACAATGACTTTCGTATTACTTACCTCCGTACTTTTACAATTATTTTCGTGGAAATTGTGGTTGTATTTACACATTTATTATATATATTTCTCATATTTATTACAAAATGTAATACCTGAATATTTGAAGAGGCGCATGCGCTAGGCGGCGCGTGCGCCTGCGCGTGCATACAAGATGACGTCATCATTGAAATAAAGGGTGTTTTGTGTTTGTGTGAGTTCGGTATCGGACGCACCGCAGCGCGCGCCTCGCGCTATCGATCCCGTGCGCCCAGAGCGCGGTGCGCCGGTGCGGGCGGGGAGGGCAGGCGGGCGGGCGGCCGGGCCCCGAGTCCCGCTGTAGTCATGCGCGAGTCTCCTCCGCCACCGCATCGACCGACGTAGAGCAGCACTAAACGCGCGAGTGCCGCGGTCGCGCTCGGCGGCCTCGAAGCAAGCACACGCCCCTCGCGCCGCCGCCGGGTCTGGGTCGTTCCTCCATGTGTGTCCAGATCGCGCCGCAAGCATCGATCGGGGGTGGCCGCGGGCCGGCGATGAGCTCGAGCTAAGCGCTGGGCTCAGGTGGATGAGGAGGGGCGACCACCGCTCGGGAGCTGCAGGAGCGACTGTCATAGGCACCACCGTCAGGTGAGTATCGCCACTCCA
This sequence comes from Heliconius burneyi, assembly GCA_018247715.1. NCBI lineage: Eukaryota > Metazoa > Arthropoda > Insecta > Lepidoptera > Nymphalidae > Heliconius > Heliconius burneyi. The sequence goes on along the minus strand of DWGR01001693.1, from coordinate 10,114 downwards.
GGGGGTCGCGGGCCACGGGCCACAGTACCACGTTCTGCGGACATGTGTTCGTTATTGCAGTATTTTTGCTCGCTTCTGTGACATAGATTCGTTTATGTAAGTGCGGCCGTCGATATCGCAAAAGTCACTAAAAGTAGAAAGAGAGAAGAAGACATGCAGAAAGAGATGGAAGATGTCCGTCGATATGAAAAACTTGTTAATAAATTGTATCAGCGAGGGTTTCGAATTCTTAGCTATCTTCTTCTTATGTTGAATAATGAAGACGTTGGATAAGTCGAGCCAAGGAAAAATACGCAAGATTATACACTTCGACCATAAGTATCTCATTTAAAATGTATGGCGGATCGAATCGGAGTAAGAGGCCTATGAATTACCTACAATTTCGACCTGAACTCGTCATGTACAGTTTTCGATAAATTTTCGTCTATATGCTTTGCGTGTGCTGTAGCGTTGTCATTTGAATGCGAATTATTTAATAACAAATAGCGAATGTTGAATCTAAATAATTACTAATGATTATGTTTACGTTCTACGTAGAAAAAACCCTGGAAGGGAAAATCAATAAAAGCGACCTTCACCCATTAATTAAACTAGAAAGAAACTGAAAACAATCAATTTTATGAGGCAGTGCGAATGCTTATAGTCCTTCAGTGTTTCTTTATAATTACCGTTTACCATGAAATGTTTAAAAAAGTTTTTATAAATAATATGATAAAGGACAATTGGTGTTAATTTATAAATCAAAATAAAAGATACATAAATGTTTCTTAAAATCAATCCAAAAATCAATTTTTGTTATGTTATTAATTATTTCACATTTCAAAATAAGCAATTCTATATAATATAATTAATGGGAGTACGATAACATTCTCAAAATTCCATATAAAATAATATATATTGGACGATAACATCCAAGTACTTGCGAAGATATCCACATGACCTCGTTGCAAGTATACATAAGTATAAAAAGTACTTACAATTAAAAATTAATGTTCTTTAAAATGTAAACTCATCTTTTTAATAATAACACAAAAAATAATGATATGTGTACATTAGTCTAACATGAAATGCAGAATTACGCTTTCGTACATTCATAATTATATTATGAAGTCAATTTTAAGACTATATACACTAATAATTGAAATTTTAAGTAATGTAAACTTGTATAATATTTTAAATTTTTAATAATATTGACTTCCAAATTAATCGAATTATAGAGTGTTAACATTCTTCTATATAGTGGATACTAATTATGGCCTATTTAATTTTTAATTGTATTACAAGAATCGAAACGAATAATTTAACCTTTATACAATATATGACTAACTTATACGAGAGCTCTCTCGTTTTTGACCAATCTTTTTATTCCGTCACAGAGGACATGACACACAATTATCTAAATCGCTAGAATTTTCGAACCAACCGTAACTTCATAAGCTACAATTTTTATATAGTTACATCCAGTCCATCCATTTTGCCAAAAATATGATAATTATAACTTATGAACCCTTCAGTCAACTTAAATGATGAAGACGACAATCATTTTAAAATGCAAATATATTGATTCAGTTAGTTATATAGAAAATGCACTCGATTTGTAAGACTAACCCTGGGGGATATAGATTCCTACATAATTGATAAAGATATATTTTGAATTAAATACACTACATGAAAATATTCAAAATTAGGTTAATAGGGTAAACATGTAAATAAAACACAAGTTTCACAAGCTCCAGCACGCTGTTATAATTCTAGAGGTTTACTTTCACGTAACTCTGCTCACCTGCTTTGCTTTTGTAGGATAGGAAAAGAGAATCTAATGATGGCAGTCTTCACACTCCATCCGTTCAGAGACAAAGATCGCGAGGTATATTCTAAGACCGATATCGCTTTCTGTTGAATGGATTGTTAGAGATAAAGAAAACATACGTTTATAAAATTCTTTATATGTTTATTTATATATTGGACAAACTTATTTTAAGTTGAGTATTGCAACATAAACTTCAAGTTATTTATCGTCGAGTTTCCCCTGCATTTGCAGACACAGAGAAATACGTTATTACGTTCGCCATTTTCCAGTCTCTTAGAGACATTACGTGTTGGTTGGGTGAACCTAATGTATCAAAGGCTATCGAGTAAAACCAAAGATTGTACTAGACTCCAGACACTTTATAAAAAGTAACATTCATTCAACTGAGTAACTTCTTTCACAAACTTTCCACAAAGTCAATCAAGTGTCAAATAGCGTCACAATAAAACTATTATTATTATTAAATATTATTAATGTACATTTTTAAAGCCGTCATATTCTACCAAGCGTCACTGTTATTGACGACAGGTAATGGTGCCTGTAAAAGGCAAAAATACCAATTTTCGATTAATATTTGAAGGTTGAGATTTACACGACAAAGCGTCATTTACAAAAAACTATTTATATAAAAAAGTTGTTTTTACATATTTTTCTTTTGAATTAATGTATAATAAAATTTCTAATATGTACGAATGTACACATATCAGCATAATAAAGATTAGCAAACTACAGCATTATCATAAATAATTTTCTCAGTTACTTCGTTCTTAGTCCTTAACACTGTTTGAATACAAAGAGCAGGCGGTTCATTCTATATATCAGATATTATAAAAAAATATTTAAGAGACCTAAATTACACATATATAAAAAAAATTATAATTATTTGTAATTATTTTTCGTCTGTCTCTACCACTATTCACGGTTCGGACAATCGGCTTAAAAACTTTTTATTGCGTTGATTGAAAGCTGTATAATAAAAGATCTATTTAAGTCCGTTCAGTCGTTTCCCGTGATTTAAATTCGCTTCTCATCCATCTGCAATAAAAAAATGCCTACGTTTCGCCATCAAAAAAACTTTTATTTGTCAGAAAAAAAACCACTTTTGGTTTGAACATCTATACAAATTTTCTATTTATTTATGAATATACTAATATAAATAGATTAGTGACATATCTGACGATATTTAAGTAAGAGAATGATATGAAGAGAGATGTTTTTTTAAAAATATATATTTTAATGAGTTGCTTGTCGTTGCTTAAATGCTTTGACGGTGGGAGTTATCAAAGACTGATGCTGTTTCTTCTTATTTTGTTGAACAAAATGAGTTCCTGTGGATCTTTTGAAACTGATTTTTTTTTCGAAGAAATTCTTCGACAAAAACGAAACACTCGATTGTAGTAGTCATTGGTGTGTAAAGTGCTTGTTTACATTGTAGTTATACATGAAAATAGTTGCAGCGGGAACGTCGCTGATGGTGTGCCTGTGTTGTTCTTGAACATGCTAATATCATTTAAATTAACTCCAAAAACTTATTTCCATGTTTTATTATAATTCAAAACGTATTTTTAAATTTATATCAATACAAAAATTATATTATAATAAATAAAACAACAATTTAATAATCGTATCGTCGATTCTGGTTAGGTTTTTCTAATGTACGTTATCTTTTCTCTCAGCTTCACGCTGTATCCCGCTTATAACAAGGCTGGGAAACGGAGCCAATTGTCGATATACTCCGTTCGTCACTTCGTTTGCCTTGACCTCAACTGGCCTAATGTATATTGATATATCTAAATTTTATTTACAAATACTACCTGTAGCAGTCGGACAGAAGTCATCTATAAATAAGTTTAGTAAATAATAAATCAACTTGTTGCAGCCATTTTATTTCAAACACGACCACTTTTTATCTCAGTTCATTAAGCGGTTATTTAGGGATTACTTATGACCAGATCAGAATAGATCCTCCCCGGGTTCCGGCCTGTGGCGATCGAGGAGGAGCACTGTGAGGTTATAGTGGGTAGTCTGGATGGCCTACTTGGGCTGTGCTTCTTAGGATTTCTGAGTCCCACGTAACCCGCTCGAGTCTTCTGGGGCGGAGTACCCATAATAGGGTAAAAAAGAGCTAGAATAGATAATTAAATGCAATTGAACTGCGTGCGGGGTGCAGCAGCGGGGAAGATTAAGCGAACAGGGGGCGTGTCTTACTTATACATGCATAGGCCTGTAAATAAATCGATCGAATCGCTTTCTGAATATAACGTCCAAAGATTAGACGTGATTGAATAAATATTTTTGACCCTTAGTCTTAATTAGTAGCGATTGTTATTTATTAAACAATTTAAATGGTGGGCAGACTAAGTAAGTATATAGGGGCACCTATGTTTAGTTAAAAATGAATATGCATTACAATGTAATGAGTAATTGTAATATGATTAGTTAAATGAGACTCGAGACTTTTACTCTAGATGACATAAAAATAAATACACTTAAAAACATTATATTATTTTTTATTATATTAATAAAAATTACTTTGGGATATTAAGAATCCATGTAATATCATTTTTAACAATATAATACTTTTTAAAGTCATTCGAATTCAGGAGCTCGAAGGTGTTGTTGAGTGGGACCAAGTTTAGATGGGCTAACTACTGGTCTTTTGTTGCACATAGTCCACGTTTTCAAAGCGACGAATGGTATACGGACCTTTCACTATATGGTCTCCCACACGTTGATGTAGCGCAACTTCGAGGTATTTAGTTCTCTAAGCACATTGAAGACTTTCACTCTTTGATGACATATGTACGAAGTTCTCATATTTATTATATGGTATTGCTACTGTAACTATAATTAGTATTAGATGGTTATTAATTTTTATATTCTTACTTTTAATATATGTTAACATATATTTTATTTTCTGTGCGGAATTTAGTATATTAATGTTTAATTAAAATTGAACCAGTACACAACACAACAGGTTATGGGTTCGAGTCCCACTCAGGCAAATTAACTATTTAATATTTTAAATCTCTAACATAAAAAATATGAAAACATTTATACTTCGGGATCGGGTGGATAAGAGCGCTCTTCCGTGAGTCTGGGACAACGCCAACTGAGTAAAAGTGCCGAAACAAACGCGTTAGCACCGGTGTCAGTACAGGAGCACATGAACGGGGCACTAAAGGAGTGATGCCATCTAGCCCGCTCGACTCGTGGATGTCCAAAGAGGACAAAGCTCGCCTTACATCTTTTTGGTTGAACTTAACCTCAGAATGGTCGGCGGCGTTGATCCTTAGTCATCCGAGTTCGAGGAAAAGAAAGCGCCCAGGAGGTCGGCTTTCCCTTTAGCCGTATGAACCAAGATGTCATTCCCCGTGCGGAAACGAAGGCTGGCTAAAGTTGCCAAGTGCCGCCTTTGAGAGCGCCCAAAACTGATGAGTTCCGGACGAGTAGCTCTCAAGCTTCTCGCCGATTTTGGCGATATGCTCGGACATTGATTTGGCAGTTTGTCACTAAAAGAACCGTGACTTGCCACCGATTGTATGTCATATACTATATATAGTATGTAGACGCGATATTGTGTATCGATATTGAGGAGGTATTATTAAGGAGGTGTAAAACCAGTTGTAAAACTTGTCTCGATATTGCAAGTCGCGCGCTCTACGCAACACGTACATGTTAGATAGGTAAAATATTAGATAAATATCATCAAAACCTGAACTTTATTATTTCCATAACAATCAAAAAGCCTTATGGAACATATGAAAATACAGGCGAACTGATAACCTCCTTTTATTACAGAAATCGGTCAATAATGTAATCCAAAGTATTAAAGTTTTCATATTAATAGTTTCTGTAAGTGCGCGAATTCGCGGACGAAACCGCGAGCGGGTCGCTAGTTATTTATAAATACAAATCGCAACACGTAATAAGCATGATTAAACATAATCTGTATGTCTTCATACGACATTCCTGAAGTTAGCGGCCGTTATGACGTAGAGGCACAAGGGTGACGGCGAGGATTATAGGTTCAATCCTCACTCGGAACAATTAATTATTATTTATTAATATTTTCATTTATTAGGTCTGGCACTAAGGCAAAATCCCGGTGTTGAGTTCCACTGCTCAACACGCAATGTCCCGATTCGGCGGAAAACGGAGAACATAGTGTCTTAATACTAGGTTCCCTCTGCCTAGTCTGTTGTGTGCGGGATACAGCGTGAAGCTGTTTTAATTAAATTTTATTTTTAAAGTACATTGTTAGCGACCGTTCGATGTATTAGGGACATATTGCGTCCTCCGTGGATATTTGTTTAAGTAGAAAAAAAATACACGCTTATATTATTGTTATTTTTATATATAATTGGTGAACATGCTTAAAGAAAAATATGTGATAGTTTTTTACACATCTCACAGCATCAGCATCATCTATCTATATCTCTACCATACAAAGCGCCTACCAAATAGTAGATACGTACCCATAACTTCGTAGTTTTTTTGTCTGTCGAACTGTGATGCGTCTAAATAAATATAAATAAATTTGTGTATCACCATTTTATTTCAAAATTCTGCCTCAATAATTTTACTACTGAAGTTGAAAAATACGTGTTTTCATTTAATAAAATTCTGATAAAAAGATTAAAATTTGTGCACGCTTTGTAAGTGAGTCATGAAAATAAAATACAAATTCATTTTTATCTTAAAATATGTTCCATGATTATTGGTAGATGTGTTTTTCAATTTTCCTTCAATATGTTATGTATGTATTTTTTTTATGGTAAAAGGACAAGGCAAACGAGCGTTCGGGTCACCCGAGGGCAAGTGATCATCGCCGCCCACGACCCCGTGCAACACCAGAGGAGTTACAGGTGCGTTGCCGGCCTTTAAGGTGGAGGTAGACGCGCTTTTTGAAGGTACCCATATCATATCGATCTGGAAACACTGCCGCGGGTAGGCCATTCCACAGTTCTGTGGCGCGTGGAAGGAAATTATGTATGTATTTTCCGAATAGTACTGTTTTTCATAAGGACGACTTTAAAATCTATAATTATCGCTTCTAACGGCAAACAAAAATCATGATGGACAACGGATGACGCTAGTAAAGATACCATGCAATCATTACACATTTTATTTTATAGCAAAAACTTTAACTTAAATTAAAAATGGGGCAAATAATGATTTAATTTATGTATTGTTTTTAGATTTACACTGTATCTTGTATAATAGGACAAAAGCAGAAGAAACCCGGAAACTTATTTCGCATTTCCGCCGTATTTTGGACGTTATCCGCGCCACTTAACAGTGACGGTCACACTTTGCCTCGTTACCAAAGCGAGGAAATAGAAATATTAATATTTCCTCGAGTGAGAATCGATAATATAAAATCGGGAGAGATAGATTTTCATCCTTTCTAATTTTATACTGTTATCCGGTTTTCTTCCTAATCATGTTATATATGAATCAATTAAAAATTACAAACAGTCATAAAAATAAACAAAAATAAACCTTTTTAAAGATCATGCACACGCAAAGTACAAATAGTGTTACTTTAAAAAAGGCATTTTTCATCCATTTCATTTTTCCGATAGGTATTGTGGGAAAACATTGAGCGAAATTCAAATATTTACTCTCAATACCGCAATGATGGAAATAAACGAAAGTAATTTAATTACTATTGTGCGATAGAACGGAACGCGGCCAGCCGGAACAAGTACCTACGGGCTGATAGTGTACTCGTATATTAATAAGCTAAATTGAAATATGGCTGAAGTGATCAAGTGCAAATATTTAATTTAAATATATATATATATATATATATATATATATATATATATATACGCATAGACGCTAAAAATAGGTTTTAAAACTTACTAAATTTATAAAAAACAATTTAGATTAAATAAGAGCGTTTTTATTAAATTAATAGAATACCTAGTTTATATATTTAACTCCTTTAGTTCCATCGTCATGATTTGTAATTTGATGAACATCTTAATTGGTAACCACCAATTAAGATGAAGAAGAAATGGGCTTAAAAAAATCAGCTTCACGCTCTATCCCGCACACGGCATTGTAGGCAGATGGAACCTAGTGTTAAGACACTTCGTTCCGCACTTTCCGCCGAATTCTGGTGGCGTTGCATGTTGAGTGGCGGACTCAACGCTGCTCTTTTCCCTAGACACCAGAGCGACGAAATAAAAATATAAATGTAAGTAAATATTTCAAGAAATCGGTTTATATTTTTATTTTGTCAGAAATCAATATTTATGTGAGTCCATATAACCTAATTTAATTTCACAATTATAATCACGATTCGACAATTTCCGATTTACGTGTTCTGGGCTAACTTTAACTAAGATTTTTTTATTAGAATCACTTAAAAAACAGGCCTGATATCGCTACAGTATAGTAGCTACTAAGCAGTATTTTACATAAAATTCGATACTTTTCAATAGGTGTCGGTTAACATTGCGGCTAAAATATATAATATATAAAACTATAAGCATTTCCCTATATGGATAAATAAAAAAATGGAGTTTCCTTCTAATATGAATTCACAATATTACCTGTAAGTTGTCATCCGTTTATAGTTCGTGTTAATTAGAAATATTAATTGAAAACCTCTTGTCCGTAATACAGTCTTCAAATAGATAATTATGTTAATGTTATAGACAGATACGTTAAGACACTTCATCCCGCACTTTCACTTCGCGTGATAAATAATAATTTTCCCAAATAGGGATTGAAGCCACAACCATTGCGTTTATAATCAGACCGGCAATGTTATACAATGTGTCTCCTAGCGTGTGTTTTCTCTTGTATCGTTTGTTTAATTATTATTAATTATATTAAAAACATTGTTTGAGACCGTCGTGGCGCAGCGGCACAAGGGTGTGACTGTAATACCACGGTCGGTTGTTCAATCCCACTCGAGGAAGTGTAATATTTATTTGCGGTTATATTTCCATTTCTTCGCTCTGGTATCGAGGCAAAGCGCGGCGTTGAGTTTTGTCACTCAACACGCAATACCTCCAGAATTCGGCAGAAAGTGGGGAACGGAGTGTCTTAACGCTATGTTCCCTCTGCCTACCCTGCTGTATGCGTGAAGCGTGAAGCTGAAAAAAACATATTGTATGTATTTGCATTATAATACTCGATTACGAATAATTAGAGTGCCGGCAAATTATAGTAAATAATTAAAAAAATTTTATTGTGGTCAAGCACAGAATCTATTTATCCTGCTTATTTATTAGTAGTAGTCAATTGAAAGAAAACAAGACAGACAAGATATTTTTAAGATCTCACGGTAAAAGTTTTTCGGATAAAATTTTGGGAAAACGACTGTTGAAAATTACAGCTTGTGACAAAATGTTAAAACCATTTTAAACTTTGTCACCCAGTAAACAAAAAAAGTACAACATTTAAGCGGCTTGAATTATGTGTCATAATGCATACATCTAAGAATAGAAAAATACCATTTTTTTAGATATACACGTAAAAATTTTGTACGTGTATTTTCTTTTTATATTATTAGTATATTAATCTTTTTGAAGGTGAATATTTGAATATATGCATATCGCGCGGCCCTCCCCGAATAACTACTAAGTAAGATAAAATGATATGTTTTTTTATTCACATACAACATTATTACAGCACTACATACAGATGTACACAATATTATTGTTAAAAATTCCCTATTTTTCCCTATAATTCCATATTTATGTTTACAAGCGTTTCTCAAATCTCATTAAAGATTGTATTTTAAAGCAGTAATTTATATAATATATGTTTTATCAATTGAAAAATTTATATAAGAGTACATAAAAGAACACTTAGGTAACCTGTAACAACTTCAAAAATTGTCCCAGCACGTTAAACTCACTACCATTTGGTGACTGTCGCAGGGTTATTTTGCCGCGAAATGTGTTACTAATGAAAGAGTAAGTTCTAGGCGAACGTGTTCTATAGCGCGGCGTTACTTGTGAGGGTGACAAGTCTAAAAGCCAAAAAGTGCCAAATCTAGCCTACCTTAACCGTCCATAAATCATGTTTGTAAAAAAAATCTCCTCACCGTTCGAGATTGCCGTGCTAAGTCTGTTATTTATATTAATCATTTTTGTAAGATGTGATACGCGTCATAGGATACTCTTTTCATTAATGACATTTCGAAATTAATATTTTTTATAAAGAACGTTTAATGTAAAAAAGTGTACCAAAACCTAATTACCATTTGTATAATTACCATTTTTCCCGTTCGTATTTGGGTATAGAACCAGTATAAGCTGATCTTTTGTTATATAGTAA
>DWGR01001692.1:0-15360 GCA_018247715.1 Heliconius burneyi | reverse complement strand
GGATAACGCCGATTATATCTACGACAAAGGTCTGTAGATTTCGCTTGGACGTGTTATGAATATTAAAATATACGGACGAATCTGAAATGTTTTAATCATTTCTTTCCTCGATTTTTGTTTCCTTTTATAAGTTATGAATTGCGGCCACGACAGTTGTAGGTTCGATTCGGACTCGGGGCAATAAATAAATTTCCTCGCTCTGGTAAGAAGGGAAAGTGGGGCGTTGAGTTTCACTATTCAAAATAGGTGTCGTTTATTTGTCACCAATTACATAAAAAATATATCATTTATACACTATTTTCTTCAATGGCTAAGGCTAAAAATACGAATGTTGATATAGATATGACTCAATTGAGCTTTTGAAATATTGCTGTAGTATAAAAATAATAAAGCAACGACTCAATAAATAAAATAGCTCGTAATATTTCTTCAGGCGTTAGTAAGAGTCAAAGAATATAAATTTAAAAAAATCATTTATTCATTTGTGTTATCGAAATAAAATATATACTAGATTATCATTAAAATTATAACAAAAGGAATAATCTTGACAATACCCTTGCCTTAATACGAAATTTTAAATAACTTTTTATGAAGTGAAGAAGAATTTACTGTATATCTTTACAAAGAAATGGCACCACTTGTCACAAAAGCCTGAAATATAAAATTAATAATTACAAACACTTTTCTAAAACTAAATTCTTCGCAAAAATGATATCATATAATTATGATATAATAAAGAATCAACGTTTGTAGAAATGATTTGAAGGTTCGTCAATGTCATAGCCGTCGTAGTCTTGAAAGTGGCCACCAAACTTCGGGTATACTGTAATAGAAAAAGTTCTCATTAAATAAAAAAAAATATTCGACGTTTTCTTCACTCTCTATCCCGCTCTGACACTTCGTTCAACAATCGAACCCATAACCATATCACGTACAAATAGGTTTTTTCCACTGCGCCACGAAACGATTTTTAATTCCCTGAATCAATCCCACAGCCATATTCTCCACTCTAGTCAATCTATACACTCGCACACTCAAGTGCCTCTGCGCCACGACGGCCTTGTTTTTTTTATTAAGTTTACAATATAGGTATACAAAATATATACATTAGCTTACAAACAAAAAATAAATAAATAATAAATACAAACAATACTATTTAAAAAAGAACACATCTTTTTTATCATATAAATATCAAGAAGTAATATCAAATGGTTGGAGAATGGCATTAACAATAGATCTTTGTGTACGCTATTACGTCTTATCTGGCTTGTGCTTATTTTTTACGTTTCTTTATAGCTGTTTGATGAAACTAACTAGCTATTAGATAAAAATCAGCTTCACGCTGTATCCCGCACACAGCAGGGTAGGCAGAGGGAACCCAGTGTTAAGACACTCCGTTCCCCACTTTCTGCCGAATTCTGGAGGCATCAGAGCGAAGAAATGGAAATATAAACGTAAATACATATTTCACTTCCTCGTGTGGGAATCGAACCCACAGCCGTCGCGTTACAGTCATACCTTTGAGCCGTTGCGCCACGACAGCCTCAGCTATTAGTTAAATCCATAAATTAAATCTTACTTATATACTTTTATTTTTCTGTCAGCTTCACTGTTAATTCCAGATGTAAAGGGGTAGAGCAAGAGTTCAAGACAAGACAAGCTGTTCTGCGTTTCCCGCCGCAATTCGGAACATTGCGTACTGACCAATTTTATTCTCATGTATTCAGTCTGTGGCTTTGTAATTAGATAGCCGTATATTATTATTTAATAATCAGCTTCACGCTGTATCTCGCACAGACCAGGCAGAGGGAACTTAGTGTTAAGACACTCCGTTTCGCACTTTCCGTCGAATTCTGGAGGCATTGCGTCTTGGGTAGCGAAACTCAACACGAAGAAATTGAAATATTAATTTAAATAAATATTTCATTTCCTCGAGTGGGGATCAAACCCACAACCAGTCGCGTTTACACTTTCTGCCACTGCGCCACGACTGGCCTCATTATCATATCAAATTATTATTTTCAATTATAATGATTAATTACTGTATTGTATTCCTTAAAATAAAATTGTGCATATTGTTTGGGTCAATTTAAATTGAAGTGATTTTTTGTTATTTTCTAGATCTCATTACATTTTTTTTCTGCAAATATTATTTATTAAAATATGTAATAATATACTTATATAATTTAATATTTATTTATGCGATATACTAAAGGGATAGGAGACAAGGAGCGGTGATCCTTGTCTAAAGAGACAAGAGCCAAAAATGGCTCTTACTTTTTTCTTTTGCAAAGGAAAAAGAGAGAGCTGCGCTGAATCCGCCCGAATTCGGGCAAATGGAGAACAGTTTGCCTTGACAATGCGTACACTTGGCCTTAAATATTTCATTTCCTCGAGTGGGAACCGAATCCACAACGATTGTGTCTCTGAGTCACGATTGGCGTTATTGATATAATATATAAAACATAATACTCATAATACTTACAGAAAGGCGCCGCTGAAGCGTATACTTGCTGCGGTATAATTTGTTTCTGTATGATTTGCTGTGGTATTTGTACAGGCACTGGCACAGGTTTCGCTACGTACTGTACGACAGCAGGTTTTACAGGATGGTAAACTTTTGGTTCAGGGTGTAAACTGGGTCCAATTTTAGATACTACTGCATTAAATCCATGAATCGGGTCAGCTGTATAGTCCACTGTACGGATAGAACCATCTGGCTCTACTAAAGAGTATTGACCTGGAATTCATAATATATTTTATTAAGAAAATGTTTATTATTCTTATTATTATGTAAAGTATAGTAGCATTTAGATATTGAAAGCAAGAGCAGTGAAAGACGGGATACGTTGGCTAGATATGGCTATACCTACCAATCAATATTACATAACCAACACGCAATTAAAGAAATAGTCTTTAAATATTATTTCAAAAGACAAGAAAAACTATTTTTAACCATGAAATTCAATATTAATATTTAAACATTCGTATACTACGTTATAAGCCTTTCAGGTATAATTTCATCAATTCAAACGCCTTATTTTTCACTCGCAAACAATGACGCTATTATGGAAAATGACGTCGTAACAAATTTTCCCAATCTCATGTTTGAATCATTAGACGTTTGTGCTAACAAATCGTTAATGGCGGCATAGTTTTCAAACAATGCTCCTTGTTTAGTAATTGAAGTTAGAACTTGTAGCTGAACTTGTATATTTGAGTATTATTCAACGAACATAACATTTGTTATATAATATGGTATTGTTACTTTATAGCTATTTATTGCTATTTATTATTAGGAAAACACATTGTATGAATGAATTATTTTTATGAAAGAGGTTGAATATCACAAGGCAATTAAGATATTTTATTGTAAGGTGACTGATGACACTACTCACCGTTTTACCATAAATTGGTGACATTGACGTAATACAAATTTCCACAACCTACTGGAAAGGGGAAATAAAAATAATAATCTCCCTAAATGAAGATCGAACCTACTAACCACGCTTTTTTTTCGAACATGGGGTTAATGCTGTTAGCCCTATTGGCTTTTACAGCGACACCGGCTGTGTAGGAAGAGGGTACTCAGTCCCTGAAGCACTGAGTGGCTGCCTGTCAGGAACTCAACGACTGTAAGGGCGCCCCCTACGGGAACTAATCACGCTATCGTTGAGTAATGGAAGAGATATCATTATCTACTCCACGATAGCCTCAAATGTTATATATTTTTGTGAGATAAGATAATTATATCACCTTTTATTGATAACCGAAAAAAAAAACCGATTCCTTAAAGAAACTCAATAGATATAAACTTAAGTCCTTAAAATATTATAACGATTAACTTTAAATTAATTACATATTTTTTTTTTAAAACTAGCTTACCTTTAACTACCTCGCCGTCTCTCGTTTCGTGTTGTGATTTGATGTCGCCTGTTGAGTGATCCGCCACGCCATAGTTGAATGCGTATCGGGGACGATCCTAAGCATAATTAAAACATTTTAAATTATCAATTTAATTTTGATTATTAAAATAGGCACAAGGAATTCTAAAGAACATTTGTCAATCATAGAGTAAATTAATATTTCCACATATAATATTCTACTGCAAGAAAAACCAGTGTCGGTTCAAATACAATAAATGGCTCCTTACATCGTAATATTCGTATTTCGGTTCAAAGACTGGACTAAATACTTGGTTAAGCTTGGGTTTCGCTTGAGCACAACCGATCGCAACCACCACCAATATATAAAATCGACACATGGTAACCACAGGATACACGACTGTTTCACTATAACTTCACTGCCTGAGTAACACAATGGTGGGTTCACAGGCCTTTATAAATGGCCTTAGTTAATTTAGCCTTGGTACTCGAAAAAGATGTTTCCTTAGATTCCTGCAGCTAAATGAGAAAAGTTTCGCACGCTACAAAGACGTCGCAAGTAAATAAGATTGCAACACTTACTACGTACAGGTGGATTTTTCGTATTGTAATAACTTTGTAAGGCACTATATACAGACAGATATACGTACCAGCGTTGCCAGATTTAATCTCTGTGAAAAACGGGATTTAAGAACCTTTTGAGTACAAGTCCAGGATTCTTTAGTCAAAAGGGGGGCAAACAAATATAAAAAATTAATATGTTTACGTATATACTCGTTCAATTATTTTATTCAATATTTCAAGGATGACTAGATTTTACATGCTTATGCAAATTTGAATAACATATTTAACCTACTTTTCATTTTCATTCAAAATGTTAGGAATTATTTAGTAGTGGATTTATTAATTAGTTATAAAAATATGATGTACACAGAAACTTATGGAATTTTCTTCTTTTTCGAAGTTACGCTAAGGCCTGTATTTATTCTTGAGAGTAATATTAAGATCGATCCTGGAGTTGAGAGCTGTAAATAAGGCCCTAAGAACACTAATATTATATTTTTGTTACTTAAAATCTTTAGTTGATATTAAGCTAGGCCTTCCTATAATGAGAAAAGAATAGTTCGCTGATTAAAATGCATATGCTTATAAGCACACTTGGGAAAAAAATCGCTTCTCATGTATACTTGAAAATTAGTTGACAATGATGGAACTACGATCACAAATTGATAAGATTCAGCGTTTTTAAATCCCTTTATTTGCGTTAAGGTTTGGATTATTTATAATGTCTCTTTATAAATAAGCCAAAACTTAACGCAAATAAATCATTACCAAAAAATAATCAAATCAGCTTCACTCTGTATCCCGCACTCAGTAGAGTAGGCAGAGGGAACCTAGTGTCAAGACACTCCGATCCCCACTTTCTCAGAAATTATTACCAATGTAAGCAATTAGGTACATTGTTAAAAATAACAATTTATTTTATATCTCGATCTAAATTTATGTATTATATATACTTCGTTTTTACTCTAGTTTATCTTAAGAAATTTAATTCATGACTTTTTGTATAAGATAAATAATGTGTCCTTTTTTACACTGAAAGATAAAAAAAATTCAATTTCTTCGCTTGTAATTAAATTATAATTTCTTACAAAAAAGCCAACTTCATTTAATTTCAACCGGATCCCATTATCAGAAGTTAACCAGACGTTCAACAAAAAACCCTTGATGTACCCTCTCCAATAAAAAAAACAATCAAAATCGGTTCATCCAGTCAAAAGTTCTGAGGTGATCCAATTTTCTTAAGGAAATCCGTTGGAAAATACAAATAATTAAATAATGGCGAAAAAGCTACTATATTCCTATCTCTTTGTGTATCTCCTGCGGTAGGTGCCTTACGCCCAAATTAGTTAAACCTCTACTTCAGTGGTAATCAACTGTTACCAGTATAGTAATTGAAGTGTAAGTTTCAACAGAGTAAATGCTAGCTAGTGCTCTAATTTACGTGTGAATTGAAACTATCTCGTGATTCAGATATCTTGCCCAACATATTACTAACAAACTTCAGTATTGATCTATATACTTTTTTTGTTTCTAAGAAACCAAATTTTACTCCATGACCGATATTTGGTTTAGAGTCTAGCACCTACCTAGCACTCGAGCAGTTACGTTATACATACTTTTTTTATTACTTATAAATACTCTTTTAGATAACATTAGAATTTGAACGAACCTTGGCGGGGTTTGAACCGGAACCTCTTGGAAACCGTCCCAGCGCTCTGACCAACAGCTAAGCCATATAATCTCCTCGGGCTACGGCGAAATTACCCACAACAATAAGTTGCAATAAGCATATTAAAATTTCGACGTAACCCGATGAGAATGTTTGATGAGGCGCGGGTTCAAGTCCCGATATACAAATATTATTTTTTATTTTTTCTAAGAAAGTATTTTTCTTTCCTAAATGTGGAATAACTTTAAAAAAAAGTGAAACACATTTTTACAATACTGCCAGTTATTAATCCATCAATATTTATTTAATTTAAATTAATTTACAAAAAATATATATTTTTCAATCTGAATTATCTAAGTTAGACGCCTGATTTAATTATAAATCACTTATTATTATTTTTCTTATTTATTGTCGGTGTAAGTATTTTTGGTCGGTTCATTTTTTATCTAGGATACATGTTTCAGTTTGGTCATATTCACTCTAATATTGTGAAAAAAAAATAGAAACTTAGAAAGAAATATATTTTATTATTAATACTTATTAAAATATTCTAAAAATTTCCACCTTCTCAAATGAAATTAGTGAAGAGTAAATCTTTTCCACTTTCCATCACATAAAGATGAAACCCAATTAAGCTGTAAAATTTTAAAAATACTGAACAATATTAAAATGCAATACAAATTTTCATTTATACCTTCATAATCAATAATTGTATATCGTGTGAAAGACCTTACCTACGAAATATATTCTACATTGTATGTAAATAATAAGCATGTACCAGAGAAGGACAAGTGGTATAAGTATAGTTTATACTGCAATAGCCTTCATCAATTTTATATACATATTCTACTATAGTATTTTCATACATTTCAAGCTTCGCTTTTCACCTGAAGGAAAAGGAAAGATTTAATCGAGGGGGGATGGAATTCATAATTAATGTTTACATTAAGATGTTCCACTGCGCAACAATGGTCTCTGTTTTCGTTATACTCTTATAGATTTAAAGTTAAGCAAAGGCTTAGAATGCTTACATATATAGTGTGCGTTTTAGTACCACAGATATCTAGATAATATGAAATAATCTTAAAATTATATTTATTTTCGTTATACTAACTTTTGGTAGGTACTTTTATGAATACGTTTTTTTTTATATATTGTCATTGGAAAATTTAATCCTAGGTCTAAGTTTAAAGATCTAAAAAAGATAAGTTATGTGTGATGTCAATTATTAAGACGAAAGCAAGTTGCTCTACAATAATGTATTAAAAATAAAAAACACTTTAAAATTGTTTTTTTTTTTAATTTTATTTAGGTGTAAATTATTTTAATTAGACATGTCCATATTTTATGTAGAGTTACGGAATAGAAAACTTTATTTAACTGATTTTTTTAAAATATGGTATCCAAATAATTATTATTTAATTTAATCATTAAACATTTTTGTGTGTGTACTTTTATAAAAGAAAAGTATTATCTCTTATAGTTTTATTATACTGCCAGTGTACTTATTTCTATTTTAATCTCATTTTTATCAGCTTCATATCATAACTGAAATAAATTAATGACAAAATATTTTATTATTAATATTTTATTAAAACACAAAATAAAACTAATGACATAATGTTAAATTTCACAATAAAATTATAACAAAAACTTATTCGTCTTATCCTTATAAAACATAAAATAAAAATCAGGTACATCTCGTAATAAATAACAATTATAGTAATTACTAAACTGGAGATCGAAGGAAAATTTTGATCTTTAAAATTCTTTGAAATAATCATATATAGCAAAATTTTAACGCTTTAGAGATGAGCGGCCTCATGCGCTGAAATTGGAGCGGTCCTATGGACCACAGCGTTGAACCCGTTATGTTTGTCCGCAGTATAGTCTACAGTGCGGATTGAGCCATCAGGTTCTACTACTGTATATTGACCTGTGAAATAGAAATAAAATACGATATTTAGTATTGCATGGATAGAATTAGATCGTGACGTAGGGGCCCAAGCACACTCTGTAACGCGATGGTTGTGGGTTCAATCCCCAATCGAGAGAGTGAATTATTATTTATTAATATTTCAATTTCTTCCTTCTGGTATCAAGTCAAAAGCGTGGCTTCGTGTTCCGCCAGAAGGTGGTTAACGGAGTGTCTTAACACTAGGTCTCCTCGGCCTGCCCTGCTATATGCGAGATATAACGTGAAGTTGAAAAAAATGTTTTTACAATTGGCTGCATAGCAGCTTTAGAAGAGAGAGCTTGGACTCTACTTTCGACCGAATTCTAATTATGTAGAAAGGAAAACGTAGTATCCACCACCGTACTTTACCTTATCAGAGCAGTTAAATAAGAATAATTATGACAACCGTAATTTGGTCTGCTTTTTATGGAAGGCTTTGGAAGGCATCACTAAACATGCTATCTCTTGAAGGCCAAAGATAAATAAGAGAATAAAACAACGTAATGGTACATCAACAAAACGTAAAAAACGTATACAAATGTGTTTTCTAGACGCGTTA
Organism: Heliconius burneyi; assembly: GCA_018247715.1. NCBI lineage: Eukaryota > Metazoa > Arthropoda > Insecta > Lepidoptera > Nymphalidae > Heliconius > Heliconius burneyi. The sequence goes on along the minus strand of DWGR01001692.1, from coordinate 6,727 downwards.
AGACTACATCAGCATAGTCAAGTTGTTTATATTTATGATTAATGAGTACAAGCAATAGTAAAATATGTATAAACAATTACCTTTTACAACGTCACCGTCTCTACTCTCATGGTGCGTTTTTATGTCACCGGTGTGAAAATCATTGACTCCATATTTGAAGACGTATTTGGGATAGGCCTGTAAAAATGAAAATATAAATATAAACTATGTGAAAAACTAAAATTAAAAACATGTATCAAAATAGACGAAATCGAAGTTAAGTATACGAGTATATTATTAAAAAAATATATTTATATTTAATTTTTTTAACATCTTACTTAGAATAAAAATCTGTCTCGCGGCTTTGTGCCTAAAAAGAAATAAGGAAAAAGGAATATGAATATCCATATACATGTTTTATTATAGATTTCAATCTAAGCGCCCTATGAGAGAGATTGAGACTGTCGTGGTGCAGCGGCACAGCGTCTGTAAATGCGAGGGTTGTGGACTAGATTTCCACTCAAGGGAATGAATTGTTTTCATTTACTCGCTCTAGTATCCTCTAGTATCCCTACTTAAATGACATAAAAACGTATCACAAAAATTGGGCAGGAAGCGGTAAACAGAATCACGAGCATATCACTAAGTTCTCTTTGCCAAACTGGATACAGTAGGATACAGGATGAAGAAGAAGATCAATAATCTGAAAGTTTCTTTTTATAAATTATGTATTTAATACACTGAACATCCACGTCTTAGACACATCAAACCAGTAATGATAAGCATTTATCGGTGTTCACGGTCAATTTACTTTTACTTTTACTTACAAGCTACAAAAAGAAGCGGTCATACAAAAAATCTAAAGATAGTACGGTGTGTACTGTAACTGCGTTAAAAAATTAAATTATTGCTACGTGATATAAAAATATTTATATTTATTCTTTTCAAAGAATAGTTATTGTAAGGCACTTAGTTTTTCCATTTTCAGAGTTCCGTATCGAAAAGGTCAAAACGGAACCATTATACCATATAGGATCGTTTTGTTGTACATCTGTCAAGAAAATTTATGCCGAGATTGAAATTGAAGCTGAAATGAATATCAATAGTAAGTAATATTCAATGAAGTCTATTGAAGCACAGAAATAATCAAGCCTCTAAGTGAACGCAATCAAAAGATACGAGCATTTATGCATCGGTTTTGCTACTGTTATGGTGCTTATAGGGCAATTACCGTCACAATTATGAAATTTGGCATTGAGAACCACAAATAAAAAATCCAAAAAGTGAAAATTTGTATGTTTTTCATTAAAAAAAATCATTTTAAACTTATATTTGTTGTTCGTATCAACGTTTATTAGTTACACTTCCCGTTGAACTATAATCTTGAACTTCTCTTGAATCTTGAACTACTTGGCACAGAAGCCTCAGGGGGCGAGTTCGGATCACTCATAATATATTTTTTTTATGGGAGAAGGACAAGGCAAACGATCGTCTGGGTCACCTGAAGGTAAGTGATCACCACCGCCCACGACCCCGTGTAACACCGGAGGAGAGGAGATAGACCTGTTTTTTTAAAGGAACCATTTAACAACAGTCAAATGTTAATTCTGAGACTAACTTAACTTCTTAACTTAAAGTCATATCATTTTATAGTAAAATATTCACTAACTTAATATTACCCTCACAAGAATATTATCAATATAAATAGGCAAACTCTTATAACTTAGACGTCAATCGCGCTGGCACAAGCGCAACGAATAAATTAACCATTACAGGAAATACTGTCGCCGAGGTATTTCCTCTTTAATCCTTTCTCCTGATACTATATGACTAATTATAACCTTGTTCAGACAATTAGCTATTGTTTATTTAGGCTTCAAAATTAAAAGTAATAAAATAAATACGTGGATGGTTTTCCATTCTTGCAGAAATCAATTTTAATTTTATTTTTTTATATAGGTATCATTAAACTTTATCTTACAATTGAAATAAAATCAATTTTTTTTAGTAACACAATTAAGCGGAGTAACATATACGTATTCTAAAAATTGTACTTAAATACAATAGAGCAGGGTCTATCGCCAACAAATGAGATTAAAATATCTAGATCATTAATTACTGTATCAAAACATAAAACCCTGGTTATGAGTGTTATTCCACTCTAAAGTGTGACAAATACTTATTAAAAACCACATTAAAAGTTCATAAAACGAGACTCGAACCCGTGCCTTTTATAAAAAGCTGGAACCATTTTTCATGTTTATTTTATCACTATCTTCCACAGTTAATGAGCTGAAGAACAATACATCCCAAATTTAAGTTTCCACACATATTACATACATGATGCTATATGAATTATCAAACCAAATTTTAATTTTGAAGAGTATGCTTGTAAGTGAGTTCTGACACTCAACCCGCAATGCGTCCAGTATTCGGAAGGAAGTGGGAAACGCAGTGCTTTAATACTGGGTTCCCTCTGCCTACCCTGCTGTATCCGGGATACAACGTGCAGCTGATTTTATATTATAAATTATACCTTCGTAAGTCACAAAAATGTCTAGTCAGTCCTCAGTGTAATCTATCGCATAATATTTAAATAAGCCATTACGAGTCATTGCGCTTTCGTTTTACATAAAATATCGTATCGTATGTTCACTTACGTAACACTATTTACTACAAAATGTATTTAATACAAAATTGTAAGATGCTTGACTTGACTTGGTTGTGGGTTCGATCCCTTCTTGAGGAAGTGAAATATTTATTTACGTTTATATTTCCATTTCTTCTTTCTGATGTCAAGGCAAAGCGCGGCATTGAGTTCTGCCACTCAACACGCAATGCCTCTAGAATTCGGCAGAAAATGGGGAACGGAGTATCTTAATACTAGGTTTCCTCTGCCTTCCCTGCTGTGTGCGGAATGTTGTATCCCGCATGTAGAACACGCACGCACGTGAAGTTGATTTTTAATTTATAAAAACAATATACGAAACATTGCGTGCTAGTATATTTGATTTCTTGTATCATTTATCCGTTATGTCGAATTTAATCTGAAAAAAATATATACTTACATAGTAATCTACTGGTTCATCTTCAGGTATCTGATGATAATAGTTGTAAGCTATTTTCGGTTGGGTGTGGAGGAGAGTTGAGGCTGGCTGTTGATCCACAGGCTTTAGGTACCTGAACACTCTTCCATACACGCATACTAGCAGTACCGAAAATATTATTAACTGAAAAAAAATACAGAGCCTTAAAAAAATCAGCTTCACGCTGTATCCCGCAAGCAGTAGAGTAGGCAGGAACCTAGTGTTAAGACACTCCGTTCCTCACTTTCCGCTGTGGTGAAACTCGACACCGGGCCTTGGTGCCAGAGTGAAGAAATGAAAATATTAATAAATAATAATTCAAGCCCTTGAGTTATAGTCAGACCCTTGTGCCCCTGGGGCACGACGGCCTCTACAATCTTTAATTGAAGAACTCATAAAGACTTTTTGACATTCTTTTTATTACATTATGCCATTGTCGTCAATTCTACATCAATAATACAATTGAAAACAAATAAAAAAGTTTTATAGTAAATTTTTCCCATGAACTTTCGTTGCACATCGTAATAGTTACGTGTTAATAACTTATTAATGGTGTTAGTTGGAATTAATTTTCTATTTTCTTTGATTTTAAGATGTATTATATTTATTAATATTTTTATCTTAGGTAAAGGTTTGACGAGAAGGCTAATTAATATAAGTGCCACTCACTTTATGAAAAGTAATATATTATCGGAAGCCAATCGTGGTGTAGGGGCACAAAGTGTGACTGTAAACGCTACTAGTTATGGGTTCGATCCCCATTCTAGGGAATGAAATATTTAATATTTTCATACTTTCGCTCTGGTGTCGAGGCAAAGCGCGGCGTAGTGTTGTGCCGCTCATCACACAATGCCCACAGAATTCCGCAGAAAGTGGAGGACGGATTGTCATAACACTAGATTCCCTCTGCCTACCCTGCAGTGTGCGGGAAATAGCGTGAAACTGATTTAATATATTTTTTTATTTATTATCGGCGATAGACTATAATCTGTAGACTGGTAAAGGAATTTGATAACGTAACAGCAGATGACCCGATCTTTAGCCCAAATATTAAACATCACGATCGGGACAGGCTTTTACGGATAATTTTTGTAATGGGAAAATTATTTTTTAATTACTTTAAGTTTTGAATAAATAAAAATAAATTTATTTAATTATGTAAAAATACTCAAAAATTTAACTGCCTAAAACAATATATCAGAATACAGATTTTTTAAATTTCTTGTCCTGCTTTTGGCGAAATTATCTCTCGCTTTTACTTAAAATGTTTCAATATCTCGCTGTTCATCGTGATAAAATCTGGTAACGCTGCGTAAGAGTGAGTTGGATCGGAGATCAATAAAAAAATATTAAGAGATATTCAACAAATGTAAAATTTATCTTTTTCGGTTTTCTTCGAATCAGTAAAAATACTACAAGCAGACATACTATAAAATGTAAAAATGCATTAAATGCATTGCATTATTATCATATTTAAGCCAATACCACCAAAAGCATCCAACAAGTATTGAAAGTAAAACGACAACAAAAATATATAGAGCAAATAAGAACACTGAATATTGTACTCTTTACATAATATACATAAAATTTGTTCTATATAATGCTTTGTCATGTATTCTGTATAGAATATATCTAAAAAACCACGTTCCATTGTAAATAACTGAAAAATATTGCTTGTATTTTATACTAACGAGATAAAAGAATATCAATTGCTAAAGAATATGTATTTCTATTTAATAAGAATTAATAATATATACGTCATAAATACAATACTCTAATTCATAAATCAAATACTTGACTAAGGCAGACCGAACCCACAACCTCTACCTCGAGCCAGCCAATGTTGTTAATCACTCTACCAGCAGGCCATTAAATTACATTAATAATATTAATTATTAATACATATACAATAACATTAAAAATATTAATTTAAGATAATCATTTGCTTATTATTAACTTACTTGACTGACCTTAGATGTCATCATTCTATTAATTATTTGCACTCTCCAGCTAAACACTAATTTCTTAAGCAAAATCCACTTGTTTCGGAAGATTCTTGACATATGTGTAAAGAGAAACTTAACGAGGTATATATATGAGAGCAAATAGAGAGAGTGGTGGGTGTAGCTATAGAAAAAATAGATTATCTATTGTTTGTTTTCAAAAATGTCATCGTAACTCTGTATATGTTTAATATTTAATGAGTTACATTTAAAATTCTAAATGTGTACATTTACTGCTTCTTTACAGTTATTGTTTGGAAATCTAGTGTGTAAGATAATTCGCAAATCACTCCGTTCTAATTTAAATGAGGACTCTACAAACTTAGAGTGAGATTTTATTTAGTTTTTACCAGTATGAAGAACCAAAACGTATATTTTTATATTTTTATAAAGGCACAGCGTGTGGCTATAAATAGGACGATTGTGAGTTCGATTCTCACTAGGGGGAATGACTTATTTAATATATTTTAATTTCTTGGCCCTCGTAACAAGGCAAGCGCGGCGTTGAGTTTCGCTACTCAATACTTGATGCCTAGAAAATTCTACAGAATGTCAAAAAGAGAGTGCCTTAGATCTTAACTCTAGGTTCCTTCTGCCTTCAAGTTGTTCTCTAGACGAAGGATACAGCGTGCAGCTGCAAAAACTTTTGTAATTTTAACATAATATTCTGGCGCATGATTTGAACTCATGCCTCAGTGCTTTCTCATACACAATATCTTTATTTACTCTAATTTATAAAAATCATTTACTTGTAGTTATGTTGGACTTTTGAAATCCTTTCAGATATGATAGGAATAGAATATTATAAATGCTTAAAATATTTCCTTTTTTTATATATTTATTCAAAAAATATATATGTACAAACATCCAAAACTCATTTGATTTTTAATCTTCAATTTTAATACGGACGAATTCGCTTAAATCAATTGTTGGGTGTTTTGTTTTTGTTATATTAACGTAGACCAAGCAACGCTTGCTCTTTTCTCCGTTGAAGTAAAAGCAATCAAAGAAAACTCAAATACAACTTTTGTTAACATCTAAGACATAGAAGAAACGTCGCCGAAGGATTCTTAACCTTTGGCCACGTTTCGGAAATCGGCGGAAAGTGAGGAACGGAGTGTCTTCACACTAGGTTCCCTCTCCCTACCCTGCCCTTTCCGGGATACAGCGCAAAGCTGACTTACCCATACAAATTTGATACTATCAATAAAAGTTTGAGAAACTTTATTTTGTTTATTTACTTTTTGTCTCAAGCCTAAATGAATAGACAGTTAACTTAATTTATTTCTTTCATCCATAGTGCTTTTTTACTAATGCTAAGCACGCAACGCTTTGGTTGACATATACAATTTCCTTATTCACTTATGTCACGATCCATTTATAAAATACTAACAATATAACGTGTTCTAAATACCACACTATAAAATCCCATATAATCTACCTCTTACGTGCCGAATGGAAAAATTATCTTCATTAATTATATCTCCTTCCTGCTCTACACTAATAAATAAGAGTGAGATATCTAATAGAGTTATCTGCTTGTGATTGAATAATCTATTACAGATGCAGTTCACAAAAACAATCGCAGTAGCTTCCTTCCGAACGTGCGTACCATGTTGATCGTGGGAACCGATAAGTAAATAGTTTACGCGTGTTTGT
>DWGR01001691.1:0-15363 GCA_018247715.1 Heliconius burneyi | reverse complement strand
TAGAACTCAACTATTCAACCTTCGATTACAAAATAATCAAATCAGATTCGAGCTGTATCCCGCTCTCGCACAAGGATAGGCGGAGGGAACCTGGTGTTAAGATACTCCGTTTCTCACTTTCCGCTGATTTTTCCGAAGCATTGTGGTTTTGTTGGGTGGTGGAACTCAATGCCGGGTTTTTTCATTGTTGGCAAAGCGAAGATATGAAAATATTAATAAATAATAATTAATTCCCTCGAATGAGGATCGAACTATATATTTATACTTAACTATATAGTTAGATAGTATTGTAGCATTATGTAAAGGCAAGCCGCACATCAAAAATAAAGAATTAAAACTGCTTGAGCGATACAAGCTTTTGCAATTTCATAAAAGTATTATTTTTATTTGAGTACGACTGATCTTTTAAATAAAAGCTTGTTTTTAAAAGAGTTTTTTTTATTAATATTTTATTTTTGTTTTTTTTTTACTACCAATATATTTGATAAGTTGAATATCATTATAATTAAAGATACAGCCTGATACTTTGAACTTGAGCTTACATAAATATTACTTGGAAAGATTAATTAAGTCCTTCTGATTCGCTGAGTGAGTGTCTCTACTCAAGATGGTAATATCTCGTGACAGCTGTCATGAAGCGAAGCATTACAATAAATACTAATAATAATTGTAATTGTGTAAAGCTATATCTCCTTTTAACCGAATACAAAAGAAGAGGAGGAAAAACTTTAAATATCTGACAAGATATAAATATTACAAAAAATGTAAGACTCGGAAAATAACGGGATTAAAATTGCAAATAGGTCTCAATCAACTCAACTCAATTTCAATTAATCAACAATTTTACGTATTTTTTTTTAATTTCCTTTACGTTGAAATAATGTTCTAATAATTCAATGTATCTTAATATATAGTTTTTGTTTAGTTGCGTAATTGCTTAGAAGTCTGTTTTTATTTTCTACATTATTACTAAGTGACATAAGGCAAAGTGAATTTCGCTCAAAGAAAATAATAATAACAATGAAATATATTAAGTACTTGTATATTTTTTAAATAAGTATAATGTGTACAACATAATGTTTAAGTTATATGATTATCTTTTTACATTATGGTTTGTCTTGAGTTTAGACACGTATGCCAATAAATCATATTTATTTTTAACTTATTGTAACTTCAAGGTACATCGTATTTTTTTATTAATAATAATATAAGGTTAAATTTCTTGATATCGAGTTCCATAATATTGTCAAGAAAACTTTTATAAAACGCTGTTTTATAAAATGGTGTTGTAAGGGTAACATATTAAGTAGGTAATAATATATTGTAACCTCTTTCAGCAAGGGTCATACAGTTTTCATGTCACCGGAAACTTTTCAAGAAGGAGACGCTAAGTGATTCTGACGTTCGCTAGCGATGTTGTCTCTTGTTTTTGTGTTGATAAAATCTAAACTCGAATGGATTTTCTTTAGTAAACATCCAGCTCTTTTAACTAGGTTAAATAAATTTAATTAAATTGTTATAAGTACGTAATTGTATTTACATAGAATTGCGTGGTCGTACTAAGATAAATTGTTGCTATGTAAAGATTTTAATTTATTTAACGATAAGATACTACAGTTGTTTTTGCATGCATTGTCATTTAAATGTCCATATATCCATACATGTCTCAAAGTGAAGATTATGACTGGAGGAAAAATCAGTAAGCAAAGACAGCTTGTGAAATATGTTATAAGAATATCTTATTATAAGTCTAGCCATAGTCTAGCAGTACAGTGTCTTATTATATTATTAAATCTCAGTGTGGATATTTCCAAAACAAAAATGATGCGAATGTTTTTAATATTATGAAGAACAAAGAATGTCTTTTTAAATCTCTTTATTGAATTTGTTGTATATGTCAATAATTTTATGTCTTATTATTAATTTTACTATTTATCTATAGATCATGGTACATAAAAATAGAACATAATAAAGAAATGACATTTTAATATGGTGTTTAACAAAAACAAAACTATGAATGTGGTATTTTTTACCCAGTAGCGACCGCTGGCGTGTGAAAGTGCTAAGCTACGAGTTACATATTTGTTTATGTATGTAATGTTTGTGTATGCCGATATCTTAGTAAAAAGATCTCGTTTTACTCTTTGTTTAAAAATAGAGTGGTCCAAGATGCCACTCTATAAGTTTCTTTTATTGACAACTAGTTAATTATGCAAAATGATAAAAGAAAACAGAATCCATAACAACTAAAAACAATTTGACAAATAATTTTTAAAAATTATATTTGTAAATTGTATTGTAAATTGTATTGTAAATTTTACAGAAAAGTTATATGAAAGTGAATTTACATAAAATTAATGTTTTGTATGGGATATTTAAAAAAAATATTATGCTTCTTACATTAAGCTTACCGAGAAAATGTTTTTAAAAGTACTCCGTATTATAATATTATTTCTTATACGTTATATATTTTTATATACGTTATATATTCGTTAAATACGAAATAAAGTTATTTAATCCAATTATTTAATTTTAGGCGTCTGTTTTCCTTGTGTCCTCATGGGATTAAATTCTTTAAATCAATCAACGTTTAGTTATTATGTAAATAGTTGAAAATTGCGGAGCTTAAATATCGGGTCCCGAATTGACGAGAACAAGCCTTCTATTGCTAATTTTGCTTGATCCGCTGTAATAATTCTAACACGGTATAATAAATAATACCATGATTCTTTTTGCACTTTTAAGTCAGTGTAAAAGGCCATAATGACACAACGTCATAGCGTCTTTTTGTTCTTCCACTCTGGGGAACTAGATTCCTTGCGTATATTTAAAATATCGTCTTTTTCGGTCATAAGGAACGTCAAGAGAGTAACAATATAAGAGGGTTAAAAGTAATTAGTAGCGCCGATATTATCAGGTGCTAGTCGTAATATGGTGCGAGAGTCATTTACTACACGCCACCATACAATATAAATTATTATTTAGGAAAAATGAAGAATTTTTTAGGTACAATTTACAAAAATTACGGCATTGTTCATATATAATTTTTTGTTTTACGCTGTATCCCTCCCATATCTGGGAATTCAGAGGGAACTTGGGAACCTAATGTAAGGCTATTTCCAATATAAATTCTTCCATTGCGTGTTGAGTGGCGCAATTCCTCCAGAATTCCTCCGGCAGAAAGTAAGGAAAGTCGCACTTTACCTCGTTTAAACTAAATATGTTATTTCCTTGAGTGAAAATCGAACTCATAACCTATCCGATCATGAGAAATCCGTGATTAAAAGAAAAAAACACAAAAATATGTTTAATTTAAGCTTTTCTTTAGTAAAACATCAATTTACCCTAAGTGTTACTATTTCATACTTAGGCAAGGGTTTCATAGTTTAACAATACAAGACGATAGTAGAAATGAATAAAGAATTTTCTTATAAGCCATATGGCAGTAATTCACCCTCAATCGGGAAACTTTAACGGTATATACGTAAAAACGACACCAATCAATTTCGTACAATTACCACGACAACGATGTTTAGTACTGAAAAAGGTAACAATTTTAAAAACCGTTTTGTAACGGCTTTCACACAATCGAAGTAAATGGTTAAAACCGTAAAGCGAATGATCTATAAATTGTGCTAGTGACGACATAAATTTTTCAGCAACTTTACGACCATGGAAACCTGGACCAGGATTATAAATTTAACTGAAGAAAGTTAAGAAATTGAACTTTTTTTGTTGAACAAAAACATATGCATCTTTTCTATTTGCTGTCTACAAATATGCATTCTGATAGAAAAATACTGAGTTGAAGTTGAAAAGACATGCCAAAAATCAACGTTATTCAACCCTCTTAGGGTTTGAAGGAAGTGGAAATTTATATGAAATTAAATTTAAATGTCATTCTATTTTCTTTTGCTTCGGTGACTTATTTAACATGTGTTTGAAAATTTTTATTATAATTTTGGATCAAATTCAAATAAAAATTGATAAAGGACAAATTTATTTACTTGAATTTTATCTATATATCTTATCAAGTAAATTATTTAAGTTATTTTGACGATGGACGACAACCTGTCGCGTTTACAGCCGCACGCTTATGCTGCTTTACAACGTGTCGCCTCAAAGCAAGTAAATATTTAAAATAAATAAATAAAGCTTTACGCTGTGTCCCACACATAGCAGTGTAGGCAGAGGAAAGCTATTGTTAAGTCACTCCCAATAACTGCCAAGTTCTGGAGGCCTTACCTGTTGAGCTTAAGAACTGAACACCGTGTTCTGCCTCGACCAGACGAAAGCGAAGCCATGGACCAGAGCGAAGAAATGAAAATATAAATTTAAATAAATATTACATCTCGAGTGGGGATCGAACCCACACTTTGTATCCACGACTTATTATTTAGAAATAAATGACAACTTACTTATTTAGAAAAGTTGTAATATTTGATCCTAGCGAGATTTGAACCCGCGCCTCTTGGAAATTGTCAAGCGTTGAAATTTTTATACGTTTTGTAACTAAATATTTTCATTCCAATTGGAATAACACTTTGAAAATGTCAAAAACAAATGACAACTTGTTGCACAACAAGAGAAGTAAAATACAATGAGGTTATATTTTTATGTTTCAAAATATCAAAAATAATATAAATAATAAGCACAAATGTAATCAAAACCATAATTTCTGTTATCTCAGCTAAATTGAAATAAACGGTTACAAGGAATGGGTATAATCATCTGCTGCAAATGAAGATCACGCGAGCCCCACTCGCCACTACAACTTATATATAGTTCCACGCGCACGCCATATTATTATTTGAAATTGAAGTGCTAAGTATATCGGTCAATTTGATTGTAATATAAAACATGTGTTGATATTTTCTTAGAAAATAATACGTATTAGACGTATATTTTTCTTTGAATTTTGTTATTTTTATATTTTTAGACTGTTTCATTCATTTTAATGTTAAAATAATAATTATTATAACAAACAATATTTAATTTCAATAATAAATATATAAATATCCTTTTATAATGATTAATTACCATGACAGACGTGGTTTCATTTAAAGTGGTGCTGACAAAAACACTTTGTATGCTATATAGTTATACAGGATGGAATTGAACGCACCACTTTAAATGAAACCACAGTTTTAACTACTCTATAAAAGCCTAATATAATTCAGAAAAAAGATAATTCCCAAAAATGAAAAAGTTATTTTTTCAAACAAAATAAATAATAAAATAATCGTTTTAAAAAAAACACCATTTGTAAAGTGTAATATTATCACTCACACACTTACCTGTCAAAGCGTCAACGTCGTACACGCTTCATTCAAGTATTTTTGTAGTAGTATGTGTATGTGTGCGTGACACGAAATACAGATATGGAAAAAAATCGTGAAATGAAAAAAAAATCCTACGTCCAAACTGTTGAGGCATCTTGATAAAATTTTTTAGCTCCGGGTTTGAAATATTTTACCCTATATGCAGTTTCAGTAAAAGAAGCGCTGCCTCTTCCACTCTGTATATGTCAAAATTTAATCTAAGTGTTACTCAAACTTATGTTAGTTAGGATGTAGGTCCGATGTAGTTAGACAAAGTTAAGCGTTCGGTTATCAACAGCACGCAATGATTTCAATTAAGGTTAAAGTAAAGTGGGGAACGGAGTTACTTAAGTCTTAACAGTGGGTTTCCTCTACCTGTATGCGGGATACAGCGTAAAGCTGAATATTTAGTGTAGCAGAAAAAACTGTAATGGATTGGTAATGTTCGAAAAGAAATAATTTTCTAATAGAAAATACGATGTATTGTAAACAATTCGTATATCTTACTTGACACCATTTAACAATAGTTGATACAAAATTAATTAATTTTATTATATTTAATACACCTACTTGAATAAATGGAACGCTAAAAACGTCCAATACGCTGTGAAGGCTATAACATCGGTAGTGTAACTTCGAGCCACACAGAAGCACTATTAACTACGAATAAGCTTGGCGTGAGTTCAACTACATAAAACTGAACATATTTTGAATGTTCTAAATTTGTAAAGGCTAACCAGAATCACGTGCAGATAAAGCCGCTATTTCCAATAGGCATTTTGACTAACTTTTACATTCTAATGAGAATTTTGTAGTATTTAAATATATTTTTTGATTGGGAAGATAGCGTAGGCAGAGGGAACTCGGGAACCTACCGTTAAGATACTCCATTCCCATTTCCAATTTAAATTTAGATGATTTTTTTTTTCGCCGAATTCCGTGGGCATCGCGTGTTTCGTGGCGGAACTCAACGCCGCGCTTTTCCTCATTTTCGTTCTGGTAATTTTAATTCTGGTTTTGGTTTTTTAAAATATTCTTCCAGTGTTGATCGAACCGAAAACTTGTCGCGTTTACAGTCGCATGCTTGTGTCTCTGCGCCACGTCTGGCCTCCGATTGGCCTTTAATACATATTATGCCACATAAATCAACCTTCCTTAGTTTTCTTCACGGCTATAACTTCTTACTTCGTAAAGCTGCCATGGCAACTTTTAAACTGAATTCTTTTTTAAAAAAGGAGAAGGTTCTTTATTCGACAACTATATTTCTGTTTCTGTGTTCGTAGATTTCTCGGTCATTTGCTGACTAATTTTCATACATTTTTTTTTATTTGAGTGATATGCTATGCATATCCATGCTTGCACGAAATTATCTGATAATAGAAAATCAAGAGATTCAAGCCAACCAGAATAACCATTGGATACCTTTTAGGCACGTACTCAGTGTTTCACATAATTCTTATTATGATCAGATATGCTGTTAGTAATCATCATCCAATGGCATTGCTGAGCTGATGACGTTAGAAAACGCAACTTCTTAAAGATAAGTAATTATGTAGATATTTTTTTAAAATACTAAGGGGACTTAATTCACCCAGTCATTCACCGAGGCGTTTTTACAGTTTTACACTTTTGATCTTATTATAGAATCCGTAGGTCCTCTGAATGCTATATCAATTCAGAACCATCACATTTACAGTCAGATGATGTCCCATTGCGCTACTATGCGCATGAATATATATATATATATATATATATATATATATATATATATATATATATATATATATATATATATATATATATATATATATGTATGATTTATAAATAAGTAGATTTTCATAACACGATACTCATATTGATAATTCTATTAAAAGGCGCATAAGAAATCTTGGCAAGTGGATAATAAAATGGCCACTTTCCAACTATTCCAATTATTGAGGTATGTTACACCCATTAATCATAACAAAAAATATCTAACACACGAAGTAAATCTCTTTTATTCTTTAGTTGCTTTAAATTAAAAAATATTGTATGTCTTATTTATAAAATATATATAACATTCTCATTGTTGTGTGCTTCTCAGCACCTTCACGTAAGCCAAGTTATTCATAAAGTCAAGTTATTCATGCGTAGACCCATAACCTGTAAATAAAGGAGCAGATACGATGCTTTTTTCTTCCTTAGAAATTATATTGATATTATTTTCATTTCTCCGCTCTGGTAAGAGAAGCATGAGAAAAGTTAGTATAAAACAATACAGTATAAAAATAGTATTTAAATATATTTTTAAATTTTTTATCTAAAACACGGAGAATTTAACCCATAACTAATGTATATATTTAAAAGCGTTCCACGATGGCGAGTATAAAAGCTAAATTTAAATAATATCTACAGCGTAGTAACTTACAGTATCGTACAGCTGTTGCGCTGTGCTAACCAAGTCGGTTGTGCCCGTGTACGTTACATTTCTTGAATATTGAAAAATATTTAAAATTATAATTTTGCCTACTCGGGGGTTATTTATGACGGGGCGTTTGAGATGCCCCTGAGTACATAAGATGACTCATTTCAAATTCTATTCACAAGATATTTTTTATGTAAAATATTTTTGTATCTAGTTGGATGATGTGCAGAATTACGATCCATCACGCAGTCACTGCTAATTCTGTTCTTTTGGGCCAAAATATTTCAAATATAATTTAAAAGAATGGATGCATAAAACATAAGTTTTTAATTTTAACAAATAATACATAATTCGTGAAAATTAACATTAATTTACAGGTACAGTCCAAATGTTTGGATCCGGAACGTTCACTTGTTTTCGTTTAGTCCGAAATGTATATTCGCGTCATTGATCAAACACTTCTATTATTCCATTCATTTCAACGTTGTTGGTTACAAATTAAATGATTATATTCTGTACATAATTTTTGTTCACAATGAATTAAAATAAAAATAGGTATTAATTCTGTCAAGGGTTATTAAAGCCTCATTACAAAGTACGAGTATATTAATGTTACAATTTCAATACAATAGCACTTTAACTATGTGTGTGTGTGTGTGTGTGTGTGTGTGTGTGTTTGTTGAAATGCTATTTAGAATTCAACCAATATTTTCAAAGCACAATGATAGAATTTTTACCATTTCTCCTGACCAAGCTTTACAGATTTTGAATAGGTAAAATATGTTGACTTTTACGTTTTTGAACTACAGCCAAGTATATTCGAAATGATAACGGCTTGAAGTCACAATGGTTCCTTATGGTATTCAGTCGCAAAATTACGTAAACTGAAACTATTAGTGTATTTTATGTAATATCGTAATATACTCGTATACATATTAATATAAAAATATATACAGAAAACTTACATAAGAGAAAAGAAAATAAAAAAGCCAATGTTTTTTATGTCAAATAATAATTACTTTTCTATCGCAATACAATATACAATATACGTGCTTTGATGTCAGTTGTGTCTACCATAAGAGATTACAGTAAAGATGATCTAATGCGATTAGGCCAGCCGTGGCGCAGGGGCACAAGTGTGTGACTGTAAACGCGACTGGTCGTAGATTTGATCCCCACTAGAGAAAATGAAATATTTATTCAAATTTGTATTTTCATTTGTGCGCTCAGGTGTTGAAGCAAAACGCGGAGTTAAGTTCCGCCACTCAACACACAACACTTCAGAATTCGAAAGGAAATGGGAATCGAAGTCTCTTAAGTTAGGTAAGATTCCCTCTGCCTAGCCTGCTGTGTGCGGGATACAGCGTAAAGATTTTTTTAATAAACATTCATAAAAGTGAAACTTGAAAATACAGCTTTCATATTCGTTAAGGTAAGTCAGAATAATAGTTATATAGCGAATGTGTACAATTAATCCATACATGTTATTTCTATCGACATAATATGAGTATATCTTAATAATTCGTCGAGAACTTATTGAACACACAAACACACCAACTTTAGTAATATAACGGCACATACATTAACTATATTCCATTAATATTAATGGAATGTAGTTAATATTTATATAATTGACATAAACTTATTTAAGTGAAAATATATTTTTCATAATTCTGAAATCTAACTCTCGGCTTCAGGATGTTAGAGTGAACCGTAATAACATTTGCAATTTTAATGTGTACACGAGATATAAACATTTATGATGCATAGGGCGAGAGTGCACTGCGTATGACACACAGTCGCTATAATTACAATCCAATGTCTATACCAGCATAAACTAATACATCATGTTTTTCAATTAAACTGCATCTGAAATATGAAATTTCTACCCGTACTATGTAATTATTAAAAAATTATATTTACATATGATTTATGTATTGACCTTATTAAAGTGACTTGATTACATACACATACATAACGACTGACTTAAAATGTAAGTTTTAATTCTAATTCAAGTGTAGTAAGTTTACTTATAAAGAAAATAATAGATAAAAAAAATGAAAATTGGGAATTTTTAAAAATTTACATAAAAATTCTCTCCGAAAGCACAATTTGAAAGCTAACGACTTAAGCAATCTTGTCCACTGCACAACGAAATGATAGATTATTTGTTAATAATACGTTGCACTCTACTCCTTCATATCGACGTTTGAATATATGTATGACTTGTATACAGTGTGCTTGTGCAGAAATGATTTATGTTTGTATAAATTGCTAAATATATTTTCGATCAATTGTTTCTATTACGTAAGGTTATTTTTGTGAACATAATACAGTTATTTGAATTTTATTTATAAACTAGCGGCCTGCCAGCGGCTTCGCCCACTTGAACTACATGATTATCTATTTATTGTTATTGTTCTTTATTTATAGCGTTCCGAGTGTGCCAGTCCAGCACTAGTTACGGAATGCACGTTAAAAAGAGATCCAGCTTAGATAAGTATTAATGTATAAGAGTAATTTAATTTACTCGTTCAGAAACAGCTTTAAATGTTAAATTGTTGATTTGGGTAAGGATTCTATTGTATATTTTATATTCTTTTTAAAATAACTGTAATAATTGCATATTACCAAAAATACCCCAATGGAATTGAATAATCAAATATTGAGATCATAATCAAAATAATTAATCGAATATCGAATCGAAAATATTTAATTGAAAACCTCCTCCTTGTTTTGAAAGTCGGTTAAAAATACAGCTTTGTATAACAAACTAATACAGATTGATTATAAGTATAGATATGGATTGCTTTATATTTGCAGGCAAACTCATGCCTTGAGTTTATTGAAATGCCGATAACTTTTTTTTAATGAACCGATTTTGATGAAACAAACTTTACATGTTGAATTGAGTTTAAAGCATTAATAAAGCAATTAATGAAAGTTTTAAGTCAATTGGTTTAGTACTTTCGGAGATTAACGTGATCATACATACAGACAGACAAGAAATTAAAAACAATACATTTTTGCTTTCAATTATTCTTTTTAGGTGTCCCTCTATCCATTTCAGTCAAAAATACAAGATGTCTCACAAGAAATTTTATATTTGATCAGCTTGCTGCGTGAACGCAATACATTAGAAGGGCGCGGGGGGCATGTCATTCAATAGCCTTGCTCTTGGGAATTTAGTAGTTAGTAGTAGTTTGGGAATTTAAGACCGCGTGTTATGCGTGCGTGAATTTTACAAACAAAAACTTACTTATTAAAAAAAAAAATTAAGGGTTCAATGAAGGTGTCGTAAACAAAACTTTTTTAAATATCTACAAATTTAACTTGAAATAAAGTTAATTTCCTAATAGGAGAAGAAATACTCATTAACATTTAAAAAACTCACCATGCGATCATCGAGTTTTGGGTAGAAGAGTTGGCCTATTATCTTTATCTAATCAAATTATAATGAGCGATATCTAATAAAAATAATATATATAAATTCTTTAATAAAATAACGCTGTAATACGAAAGCTAGTTGCTAGTTGCTAAGTAGGTTAATGTTATAAAATAAAATTGAAAACATTTATACTTACGATTGAAATATAAATCCAAACCGACCTGTTTCATTATTAATTAATGTGACTATTGATATGATCAGAATTTATTTATTTGGGAATATCATACATTTCGTTTTATTAAAATGAAATCAACTATTTGAGTCTTATTATAAAATATATAGCTATTATTGAAATAAATTGAAATTTATACAATCTTCATAAACCCTGTAAATAATTAGAATATATATACAGATATATAGATATAATTTTCCATTTGAGGCCATTTTCCATTTGTAATTCCTAATTTGAGGTCATTCGTGGCACAAGCGTGTATCTGTTAATATGACAGGATGTGGTTTCGATTCATATTGAAATATTTGATGTTTTTATTGTGTTCGCTCTGGTGTCACGGCACAAAACGGCTTCACGCTGTATCCCACACACATCACGGTACACAGAGGGAAGCTAGTGCTCCGATACTCCGTTCCCCACTTTCACCCGAATTTTTGACGCTTGCGTATTTAGTGGTGAAACTCAACGCCGGGCTTTTGCCTTAGTGTCAGAGCGAAGAAATAGAAATATTAACAAATAATAATTCATTCCTTCGATCGAACGGGGAATCGAACCCACACACCTTACAGGTGACGGTTGTGGGTTCGATGGGTCACACCATTCTGCCCTTGCGTCTTAGATGCTTAATAAAAAGTATTGCTTATTAAAAATTAAAGTTAATTTTGTTTTTAACAAACAATACTTATGACAGTTTCATTGTTTTTTAATAAACAATGGTTATAAGTAATTGTATTGCAAATGATATTACAATATTTGCAAATACAACTGGTCGGAACTAATACTGTAAAATATATTATTTTATAATCGTGTTATTTATTCCTTATAAAAATATGTTTACATAAGAAAAGCATTACAAGTAACGAAAAAAGCTTTTACACTTAACCCGGCGTGGTGGGCGCTGAGTCAAATTAACACCAGCTTAATTGGTTTATTGTTGTTATGTATTACTGCATTATTTTACCTGTTTTCATATTTTCCGCAAAAAAAACAGAAGAATGACGTATCTTAGTAATTTTTACGAATTTAAAAAATCTGATTATTTGAATCATATATTTTTCAAGTGCTCACTTGACACGAATGCGGACAAGAAGAACAGAATCGCGCAAGTTTCTATTTGCTTAGCCTCTTGAGCTGGATTAATAAAAATAATAGTTCGAAAAAGGTGCCAGAACCACCTGTCAATGATGCAACAACGTGTACGTAAATGATGTTACAAATATATCTGTCCCGAACGTACAGCACCTTTCTGTGCAAATTGTATACATAATTATGATAGATTTTAGTGCATTTATAAAAATTTCACTTGAATATTAGAGATTAATCTTTATTTTAAAATCTTTAACTAAAATAATTTTGTCAAAGCTTATGCTATATCTAATACGTAGCAGAGTAGACAGTGGGAACCTTGGAACCTAATGTTAAGACATCCCGATCGCACCCAGACACTTCCGTTCACTACTTACATTAAAAATTGTGGGAGTATTGCTTTTCCTCGTCACCAGGGCGAGCAAATGAAAATATAAAATACTCACTTTCCTCGAGTGGGAATCGAACCCATAACCGTTGCGTTTACAAACACACGCTGTGCCCTTGGGCCGTAACAGGCCTGGCGACTGGTCTAATAATAACCTGAGTAATAATAAACCCAGCCCCTGCCTCCGTGTTACAATTTTCCACCATAATGACGCCGGGTTAATAGTATCTTTCTGTTTTCTTTTTTCATTTTAGTAGTTTAATAACATTACCGTCACGAGATAACGATCTAAATAAGCTAATTAAAAGAAAACATGGAGTTAGCCCGTTTCTGTGGGGTTAGATTATAATAATTAACATTTTCTTTTTTTCGTATTTAATATAAGAAGCTTCTAGACTTAATGTATGAGTTATTAGGGAGTGCTCGCGACTTTAGCACTCCTTTATTTAATATCAATTAGGTAAATTGTAACTAATAGATATTACAGATATTATTTTATGCCGGCAGTCATCATGCTGTCATTTGAATCAATTCAATACAAGCTCATGTTGCGGGTACAATAAACATTAAAAAAAATTCAAAATAAATATTACATGTATTCATTTCCTCTTATATTGATATTGAAATTAGTTACTAAACTACAAAATCTATTATCATGAAATTGTCATACATAATGATCAATTCAGGCAACCCACAAACCTGTTATTGATGCAAATCTTGTATATTTGCATGCAAAGGGAAGTGTACTGAGGTGTAAAACCTAACGACCGTACATAATATGTACTAAGCATCGAGATTTATATTATGATACCTACTAATGCTTAATGCGTAAGCTAGTAAATGTACAAATTTAAAATAATACATGATATGCAAAAAATTATACATTTTAGATAAACGGAACCCTTATACTCGTAGAATAACTAACCGTAGTTGTCCGTCTCTCTTCGTCAAGAACTCATTTTCACTTAAAAGATATCAAGCTGAAATTAATATTAAATATCCCAAGTCCACATTTACTTATAGCACGGAAAAAATAAAGTTTCTGAGTCAACGTAATAAAAAGGAGGAGTTCCCGTGGAACCACAATTATAAAATTTGAAATGAAATGAGAATTTATAACAGAAATAAAGAAAAATTTATAACGGAAAACTATATATAACTATATAATTATAAGTATTTCATAGAGAATAATTAGCCCTGTATAGGACCTAAGTTCGGCTTCATAGGATATAGGATAAGACTAGGAGTACTTAATTTCTGAACTGGTGCACCCCATTATCAGTTTGTACCATTTAATTGCATAGTTGATTGCGTAAAGATATCCGAATCATTAGGGACCCAATAATCTGTAAAAAGTAAGATACTTTGACCTTTTGTACATATGTGTCCTCTGCCTCTTTGATCAGGAATGTTTTGGAGAACTGTTTGAACTAGTACCTGCCATCGAATTTTATAATCACACAGTACGTCACAACCGTAAATATAATCCACATCATCTGGATAAATTTCGTAGGAAATTGCTTTCACGCAAAGTCCGTTCCACCTCCTGGATACCCTTATTACACTAAAGTGAAAATAAGTATTAGAATAAATAAATATTTTTAAAATATTTTTTCTAAAATATCGAAAGCGATCTTATCTAGAGTATTCAAATATCTTTTTAAAACAGTCCTAAAACTCAAATTCATTTTTATGAAGATATTACAGTCTTGGGCCAGTTCCACACGGCTGAGATTGCTGACGAGACGAGCATTCGTATCAAAAAAATTAAGTGCAATCCCTTTTCTAAAAACTACTTTGCTATATAAGGATACTATTTTCTCTTTGAAAGAAAAAAAATGTTAGAATTTTGTAAATAATATAAATGAAGAATATTTTGGTTTCAAATTAAATTACGAATGAACTGGTGATAATGATCAAAGAAAGTAACGATACTGTTTAATAAGCATATATTTTATTTTTATTCTTTATGATTTTAAACATAATGATTTTAACCATAAGGCAATATGATGATCTTACGTTATTATTGTAAGTATAATCTCGCATATACTCTGAATGTTATTGCATTTTTGATTGATTTTAATATCTTATTATTATATTTACAACATCGTCATGGTTGTTTTGGTGAAAAGGCACAACGTCTGACTGTATACGTGATGATTGTGGTTTGATCACCACCCAGGAGAATAAATTAGTTACATGTAAAAATTCGCTCGCTCTGGTATCAAGAAAATGGTCACCTTAACGCTATATTCCGCACACAGTAGGGTAGGCAGAGAGTGCCTAGGCAATCTCAGACACTCCGTTCCGTCAATTAAAATTAAGAGTAACTACTCGAATCCCAATATCTAATATTACCTACGTTTCAATGTAAATTTCTACCCTAATAAATGCTGTAGACAGTGCTCGTAATACTTTTAGTTATACAGGGTGGAAGAGGCAGCGCTTCTTTTACTGAAACTGCATATAGGGTAAAATATTTCAAACCCGGAGCTAAAAAAATTTATCAAGATGCCTCAACAGTTTGGACGTAGGATTTTTTTT
>DWGR01001690.1:0-15363 GCA_018247715.1 Heliconius burneyi | reverse complement strand
CTGCTCAATTCACGGTAGTCCTGGGTTCACTTCTCTTATACTCTGGAGGTACAAGGATCATCACCACTGATGTTGTGGTACATTCGAATTGGAATCCTAATGACATTACTCATGATATAGCTATAGTAAAGATTTCTAAAGTGGAGTATAACAGTAAGTATTTAAAGGAAAAGGGGATTATGTTATTCTACATAAATTTCAAATAATAAAAAAAAAACATTTTCACACACGCACACAACAGGGTAAGCAGAGGAAACCTAGTATTAAGACACTCCGTTGCCCACTTTCTGTCAAATTCTGGAGGCATTGTATGTTGAGAGGCAGAACTCAACGCCTCGACGCCACAGCGAAAAAATGGAAATATAGACGTAAATTCACTTCCTCGTGTGGGGATTGAACCCACAACCGTCACGTTACAGCTACACCATTGTGCCACTGCTCCACGATGGCCTTTTCAATAACGGAATTTTCAAATTATGAGAAAAACATATGTAAAGATTTTATTAGCTGTCGAATATGTGTTATTGTGTGCATATTTTAAAAGTAGGTTAAAATAAGAAAAGCCAGTAATTGTATTCTGATTAAATATATTTTTGTCTTGTTTGATTAATATATTAGATTACTTAAGTAACTATTTGAGGGCTGACGCCGTCGTGGTGCAGGGACACCCGCGTGTAACTGTAAACGCGATAATTGTGGGTTCAATACCCACTCAAGACAGAATAATATATTACTATTATATTATATTAATAATATATTTAATTGTTGTAAATTTGGCATATTGTGATCTTACGATTTCAAAATATATGTGATTCTATTTCAGATAATATTCAAGCAGCACCGTTACCAAGCATGTCAGATGTGAATCAGAACTTTGCCGGACAGACAGCTGTTGCAACGGGATACGGAAAAACTAGCGACGGTAATACTAGTTAGCGGCTTATTTCTAGGGTTTTATCTTAATAGAATTATTTAAAAACTTTTTTAAATTATCAATTTTATTATATATGTAAGATTTCCGTCTTCACTTAAGCGATTTATTAAAAAACCGGAAAATCACAAATGGTTTAACGTTTTAAGCTACTAAAGTTACTTTTTTTTTCCAAAAAAAAACAGTTATTTGGTGTAACTCATGAAAAGCGGGTCGTCATCGATTGTCCTTTGCGTCCACTATAAGAGAGGATTTCACTAATATTACGGAAATAGAAAAAAATTAAATTACGTTTTTTAGTTAACTAATAAAAATACACGTTTCAGCTCAAAACAGTTTCCCGACTACAACCAGCCTTCATCATATCGATTTAAAAATTATGACTAATACTGAATGTCAGAAAAGCTTCGATGTATCTCTACACGGCAGCCATCTTTGTACTAGCGGAGAGAATAGAGTTGGTACTTGTGACGGGGACTCAGGTGGTCCTCTGACTATAGTTTGGAATAATAAAAGGACATTGGTACGTTTTTTGTATTATATCTGTTTTCGTACCCAGAATGTTTTTTAAGTGTAGCCAGGTAGAATATAGTGATTGTTTTTTTATAACGATCCTAACAACATAAATTAGTTCGCAAGAGTATAAAAAATTCGAATTGGCTTAACAGGAACGTAAAAAAATCCTTTAAATTCTTAAGTAAAAGAGTATATATACTTTAATTAAGTAAATATTAAATTTATTTATTTTTTCCTTCAGGTTGGTATTGTATCTTTCGGATTGGACAACAGTTGCCAAGCCGGCTTCCCATCCGTTTATACCAGAGTGACAGCCTTTCTTACGTGGATTAACGCGAATTTGTAGAGAAAATTATGATTAAATATAAAGAAAAAATTAGATATAAGATTAAATAAATGTGTTCATATATATAAACTTTTCTTCTTCAATATATTATGGTTTACTTATAATGAGGCCGTCGTGGCGTGACGATTGTGGTTTCGATCACCACTCGCCACTCGGAGGAATTAATTATTATTTATTAATATCATCATTTCCTCACTTTGGTGCCAAGGTAGAAGCGCGGCGTTGAGTTTCGTCATGTCATTCAACACGTAAAATTCGGCGAACAGTGGGGCACAGAGTGTCTGAACACTAGCTTCACTCTGCTTATCCATACAACATGAATACAGCGTGAAGCTGCATTTTTTTATATATTTTAAGCTATTACTCACTCACAGCGGTAGCTAGTTCTCCTATAATATATCCTTACATTATTTTATAAGCACATTGCTTGGCTTGAAATTTGAATAATGGTACGAATTGGCATGTATATAAATCTTTGTACACAAGTCCCCTGAAACAGACGGTCGGCGGAGTATGAAAGATCGCAACACGTGATTTTCATGACATCTCGTTCAGCCACAAACAACATTAACTATTTTCCTGGAATTTACGATAGTTTCACGACTTACCACTGTCATTATCGCTTATAGTAAAATTTGATTACAATAGAATGAGGCCATAGTGGTCCGGTGAGATAAGGTGTGACAGTAAACGCGAGGGTTGTGTGTTAGATTTCCAGTTGGGGAATAAAATATTTAATAAATGAATTTCCTCGCTCTGGTAACAAAGCAAAGCGCGGCGTTAAGCTTCGTCACTTAACACGGAATGCCTGGAGAATTCAAGGGTAAATGAAGAACGAAAACGTCTCAATGGGAACTGGGTTTCAGTTTCCCTAGGACTTTCCTGCTATTTGCGGAATACAGCGTAAAATCAAAAATATATATAGTAATATTAGAAAGACCTTTGTCAAGTCAATGCTATCTCCACTTAAAGCCTAAATCTGTAGCAACAACTAGTCCTGTCATTCAAAAGCTCATTAGAATTATCTTCTCGCTATACCTTGGTAGAGGGAACCTAAAAATATAGTGGACATACTCTTCGTTCCACATCAACATCTTCGTTCTCCACCTAATGCTAAATTCTTGAGGCATTGTCTGGCGAAACTGAGGGCCACGCTTTGCCTCGTTGCCAGAGCGAAGATATGAAAATTATAAATATATGATCCCCAGCCCCACTAGCATTAGAATTAAATATTAACAATTCTATGAACATAAATAGAATATAGATTTTATTTCTCCGTTACAAAACATATGAGTATATGTTCAAACTTGTATCCTCTGAGGTGATCTCACTAACTTTGTTAAACAACTCACAACAAGTAGTATAAAACAAAAGCATCTAGAGAACTACTACTACACCAATGTATCATATGTTAACTTCTACACTTCAAAGATAAGCAGTATTGTATTACTTGGAATTATTTTAAATTGTTATTTTACGCAGATAGATAATATAAATTTTTACCAATAAGCTATTAAATTGATAGACTTGCATTTTTTTTCATCTTCACGCTTTATCCCGCATATAGCAGGGTAGGTAGAGGGAAACTGAATTGGAGACATATGTTGAATGAGAAATGAAAGTAATTTATTTCCTTGAGTGGGGATCGAACCCAAAACCAACTCTATGATAGGGAGACGTTGCCCACTGCCTCACGATAGCCTCATTGATAAAATTTATAATATTTTAGGTAACTGTTTGAGCTTGTACTTCATCCTACAGGTTTAGATTAAGCCACAGCATTAGGTAAAATTGTCTGAACTGCAGTATTCACGTCTATAAGTTTTACTTTTTTTATCCTAATGCTAAGATACTCTGTTCTTGACTTTCTGCCGAATTCTTGAAGCATTAAGTAAACCTTTCCAGAAGAAAGTAATTAAAATATCAAATATTTCGTTTCTATGATTAGAAATCGAACCCACACCTGTCGTTTTTAAGATTGTCCACGAAGGGCATATTATATGAAGAGTACGATATACGATGATAGTGGACGAGGCGATAGAAGTATTCATAGATGGTAGCGTGATATTGATTATGAGATTTCGTTGAAATTGAAGAAATCGGTTTTTTTTTATTAAAAATTAAAAAAAGAAATCGAACTCACGCTGTATCCCGCACAAAGCAGGATAGGCAGAGGAAACATAGTGCTGAGACAATCCATTCCCCACTTTTCGCCGAATTCTGAAGGCTTCGACACCAGAGCGAACAAAT
This sequence comes from Heliconius burneyi, assembly GCA_018247715.1. Classification (NCBI taxonomy): domain Eukaryota; kingdom Metazoa; phylum Arthropoda; class Insecta; order Lepidoptera; family Nymphalidae; genus Heliconius; species Heliconius burneyi. The sequence goes on along the minus strand of DWGR01001690.1, from coordinate 11,320 downwards.
GGAAATATAAACTTAAGTTAATATTGCATTTCTTCGAGTGCGGATTGAACCCACAATCAGTCGCCACAACTCAGCTCTGTTTTTGAGTGCTTTTGTTAAAATATATAATCATTCTTTTCTTTAGGAATCCGATTTTTTCCTAAAAGTAACAGTAACATCAAATACATGCTAAACTTTTAAAATCGCTTAACATTTATAAGAGTTATCTGAATAGGTCGTATTTACCTTCGTGTCGATTCGTCGATCGAGTAGCACCCTGTATTACGTTTCAAAGAACAAAGAAATTCCTTGCAAACACTTGCGTTTGCAAGTTACTTGTAACTCTACACTTCTAACAAGGCAACTACAGTGATTTACGCTTTCTTGCAACTTCGTTTAAGAATAAATCACCTGAACTACGAGGCAAAGGCAAAGCAAAGGCTGGGAACATAAATAATAGGAATTTATATCGTTAGTACAATACGGCATCGCTAATGACCCCTAACCGGGTAATGACGGATCGAGGGTCGATACCAATGAGCTGTTCTATAATTAATTGGTAACGCATTTAATTATGTTTGTTTATATTGAAAATCTATATATATGTAGACACGACCGTGGTGGCGCAGCGGTAACACGACAATTCTGGTTCGATTCCCACTCGAAGAAGTGAGAAATTTATTTGCGTTTATATTTCCATTTCTTAACTCTGATATCGCTTGAGTTCCATCACTCAATACGCAATGCCTCAATAATTCAGCGGAAATGGGTAACGGAGTGTCTTGAAACTAGGTTCCCTCCGCCAACCCTGCTGCTTGTGAATACAGCGTGACACTAAGAAAAATAAACTTAACACGCAATGCCTCCATTATTACTTCATGCGACGTATAGCGTGAAGGTGAAAAACTTACAAAAAGCTTCTCGTGTACATTAAAACTTTTTACCACTATCCACAAACTTTATACGTCAAAAAACTCGCTAACATTCAATCCTACAATTTAATTTCGTTAAAGTTACAGATACAGCTGACGGAGGCTGAGGGAGAGCACTAAATAACGACGTCTATAACTTTGAACAACTTACACAGACAGAACTATATCTGTTTGGACGCATTCCAAACTGGTACATTCATCAATTAAGCTTTGCTATCTTAGCGTTTGATGTGATCTCCGACCATTGCAGCATCTTAGATGAGATTAGGGCATGTTGTCATAAACTATCATTTTTAAATCAATATTGCGTATAATTCAATGAATATTGGTATTTAAAAAAAATACTTAAAACAACTATGACATTATTTAAAGATTCAGATTTAGAACTTGAGCTCTATACTAAATTATATAGTCGTGATTTATTCTTAGTTAATAAAAAAACTTATGTAAACAAAAGAATACTCATTTATATGTTTCATTTATATTTTTGTGGCAGAATAAGCAGTATAATATTCAAAACGTTTCATTTTTCAAGATCCTATGTACTGGCAGAATTTGATACTGCACTAATTAAATGAGAATGTAACCTGAAACCACGTAACCGTAAACTTTCGTATACAGAGACTTTCCAAATCGAAAGTACTCAGGATATACTCAAACTTAGAAAACCAATGTGAAATCACCAATATTTTTTTATTCCCAACAAGTTCTACACAAGTATTGAGTATAACCGAACGACCATATAACTTTACTCACTTTACTCAAAAGCACTCGCCTATATATTTTTACTGCAGTGCGTGCTTGGTATGCAAAGTGATAGAGTACTAACGTCTCAAGAATAACTAACATATTTCTCAATCAAATTAAAAGGCCGTCGAATGGAGGAGGATGTCGTGGCCCAGGGGCCCACAAACGTGCGATCTAAACGCGAGGGTTGTGGGTTCAATTTCCATTCGTGGAAGAAGAATATTTATATTTTCCTTACCTCGCTCTAGTAACGAGACAAAGCGTGGCGTTGAGTTAAGCCAATCAACACACAATGTCTCGGTAATTGGAAGGAAAGTGGGGGACGGAGTGACTTAACGATGGTTCCGTCGATGTACTCAGCTATGTGAGATAGTCGTATGGCCTTTTCCGATATGAGAAATGATGATATAAAAATATGAATGAGATATTGTAAAATCCTTTTTAAGAAATGTATAAAAATTTGAATGAATCAGCATTTGTACCCGTTCATGAGAACGTATGGCTTGGACGGTTTCGAAGAGTCATATATTTTAGCATATGGGAAAGGGAGGGTCTTTCCACTAGGTTCCCTCTGCCTACCCTGCTTTGCACGGGTATGCAGAGTTATATATATATATACCACATTCACTTTTCCTATATAAAGAAGCAATGGTGTTTGCTTCAGTGCCTAATTATTTAAGAATTTATAAAAATATTCAAATTGAACATTAAAAAAAAATTAAATAACAAAGTAAAATCTATATCAATTTATAGATCCTATAGAGATTATTTTTAGTACAAAACCAGCAATGCATGTACTAACAACGGAGAGATAATGCTCCGGAGTTTACGAGCGATCAGAATTAACCGCTTGGTTTCGTTTATAGCCATTGTACATTAAGACAAAGTGGGTATAAATGTTGCGAATAACATACTGGTACTATAAAATCCGTGAAATTCCATTCCACCAAGTGGTTTTGGAATAGTATGGAATTGTTATGTCTTTTACAGAAAAGGTTTTCTTTCATTTTGTTCCCGCATATGGCAGAATAGTCAGAAACAACCGGCCCTACGTTCCCAAATTTTCGAATTATTTCGTATTGAGTTGTTACCATCCCGTTTTGTCTTAGTCTTCTCTGTTTTTTTTAAGTATTCCACATGATACAGACTCGACTTGATTATAATTAAAAACATTTTTTTAACATTTCTAGTTAATTGGCTTTCTGTTATTACAGTGAAACAAGACGAATGAATTGTAAATGATTTTCTTTGCTAGCAAAGTGTACTTATGAAATTGCATATCCCGAACTCGGGTGAATTTTTAAATGTTCATTATTACTCCACATTAGTAGCCATAGCACGGCGTTGAGTTCCGCAATTCAATATACCATCTCTTTAAAATTTAAGACAAGGAAATAATTTCTTAACTTCTAGCTTATCCCGCTAAAAGGGAAAAGCGTGAAGCAGCTATTAATAACTCATCAACATCACAATCGATACGTGAGCGTAGAACAATGTATGTAGATATAAACGTCTATGAGCGTGACATTTCCTACTAAACTCCCTATATAGCGCGCTTTAACATGGCTGTATGAGACTTGACAGTTTAAGCGCTATCGCGCTATAGTAATGTAGAGGATAGCGATTTTGAAGTAGTAAGCTTGAAGTTGAAATGTATTTATGTGATGGGTTTAAGTTCGATTTTAGAATTGAGTAGTTAATAAAAAAAAGCAATATAATTGTACAGACAAACATGTATAAATTCCCAATGACTTCACAATTCACTTAAGTTGAATTTGACGTGTGACTATAAAAGTTACGGGTGCAGGATCGATACCCACTCGGGGGTATGAATTATTTTCATTTGTTCTCATAAGGAGACAATGCGTGGCTTTGACTTTCCGACCCAATTCTCATTTCAAACTGCTTTCCTGTCATTTTAACATTTTTTATTTATTCACTTGATAATTCCTTTAAGAAACTTTCCTAAAACAGTATCCAAAGTTCCAAGTTTACTGAAACCATTCTGATTACCTTTGTTGTATTCTGAACACGCCGTGTGTTCCTATAAACTTGTGCTTTTACAAATACTTTTATTGAAATAAAACTATGTTTTTCTATCGAAAATTGACTTCGTTTATGTCGAATAACAAGCAGTTATTATAATATATTGAAGAAGATATCTTTATCTTATTACAATTGAATCTAAGAGTTTTGTGTATTTAACATTTTTATATTTTGTGTTAATACAGCAATGATTTTTGGCTACAATTGAATAGTACGGAACGGAATGTCTTCGCATTAGGTTCCCAAGTTCCCTCGCCCTATCATGGTATGTGCGTAAATTAATTGAGTTAGAGTCGACGGGCGCGGTATTCGATGGTCAATGGCCCATCTTTATTAAATAAACTAATATTCATTTCATTGTAAAATTGGCTTGTACGTAAAGTTCAAAATATAAAAGAGCGATGTAAATGTCTGATGATTAATTCGCTCACTGTACCTACCTAAACTTTTGGCTTTATCTCACATACAACAGGAAAGACAGAGAAATTACTGACAAAGTACTCCGTTACCTACTATCCCTAAGATTATAAATGAAAGCAATCCCTCCCGAGCAGAACTCGAACCCACAACCGTCATTTACAGTCAGATGCTGTTCCACTTAACAATTCACCTCATTTTCAAACACCATTTCTCTTCTTTTTAACTTCAAAATGGCTGAAAAGTAAAAATATATATACAATATATATACCCGCCAAGTAGTTGGCCGGTAGCCATTTTAAATGTACCTAAAATAATATTAATTTAGCAAATAAATGGTAATCATTTATACTTTTCTTCCAGATCGTTAATATTTAGTTAACGGTTCGTTTCGTTCACAAACCCGAGTTGCGAAGTATTTGAAGAAATAAATCTGCTGTAGTATTTTCAAAGTTCACAATGTTTTTGATTGTGTAAAACTTGTTTTAATCTATACTTATCTGTACTTTGATTCTATTATATCATAAAGCTGAAATATTGATGTGAAGCTGAATTTATTTTGTTGAACCTCAGGAACTGTTCAGGGTGGGCTGAGGGAACCTGGGAACCTTGTGTTAAAGCACTCCGTACCCATTAAGACCCTTCTATTTTCCTCGAATTCCTATAAATTTTCAATTTTTCATTTATTATATCTATTGTAAATTCTCACTTATTCCTAATTTTCATAACTATAAGACCACGGAAGCTCTACTCTCTATGGGTTTTGATCACGCAGCGAATTCCACAAAAATGCATAAAAATCTATGCATAAATGAGCGTTTCTATGGGTAAGGATAGCGTAAACTTAGAAGCTCGATATTAACTATACTCCAAGGGACCATGGACCTGAATGAAGAGTTGATATTAATTTCACCATGTGGTGGTCTTGACCGGACTATAAGAGTTTCGTTTTTACCTTTCGAAGTACGGAACCCTAAAATAGTCAAATGCATTTTTATAAGATTTCACTTAACTACGCGTGTTATGGAGTTTGTTAGTGTACGTGAAGTGTACTAGGATTGGTTGTAGGTATAATAAATTTACATAATTTCACAAATAAAATTAGAAAAAAAATCTATTGCTAAAACGTAATGCTAACGTCGTTTAGTATTTTTTTTAATACTTAATAAAAAATAAGATTTCTTTCATATATACGACACAGTACATGTGCCAAATCCCATATCCGATATACTAGCGTCTAGACGATAAAAGAAAAGCCTTACTTACACCATATTTACTAAGATCCGTTTTTGTACTGGATAGAACATTTATTATATTGTTGTCAACATAATACCTATCACAAATTACTGCAAAAACCTCAGAAGAGGAGCTTGTGCCAGAAATTGTCACTGCGGCCACCCATCCATCACGCCACGAATGAAGAATAAAGTAATTTTGAACTTAACTTTATATGGAATATTATAGCTGAATAGAAAAGGTTTTATAAATTAGATTTTTTGCTACACTCCAATGATTTTTTATAGTACAGCCTCAAATAACTTCAATTTCACCTATTACGTACATACATACATATGAGATGATTTAGGCCGTCGTGGCGCTGAGGCCTTTTGACTCCCAGTTGAAGAAATTAAATATTTATTTTTATCCTTTCCTCGCTCTGATTAAGCGCCTCAAAGATAAACACGTTTTTACCTTTACACCGTATCCCGCACATAAAAGTGTAGGCAGAAGGAACCTAGTGCTAACACACTCCGTTTCCATTTGGACACCTTCATTCCTCACTTTCCGTCGTATTCTTGAGGTATTGCGTTTTGAGTGGCAGAACTCAAAGCAGCAATATATAAAAAATGCTTTTACTTATAACAAATCTGTATAATATATCTATATAACTAGAAAGAAACAAATCTGTATAATCTTTTTATACATATTTTGCTTCTAAGTTTCTAAGCTTCTCTCGACCTTTCCATATTTCATAAGAGATTATAGATAACTGCGCTACGACAGTGTCTCATATATAGATATAATAAATAAGAATAACTTTACTTTTATTAGTTTTATATATGACGTCGTTGTAGCGCAGTCAAATTGCAATGCTAACTTGACTTACAGATGAAATCCTACGTAACTCTTTTATATTTATCATATAAATGTTTTCTTCCGAATCAATAGTAAGAAATTGATCAAGTGTGAGTCGGACAAGTCTACTGAGGGTTCCGTACCAATTTAAAAATGGCAGGTGAACGGGAATTAAAACTTCTACTTAGTTGAGAAAAATAAGTTTGCAGGCGTATGAACTCATTTTGTATGAAGTCAACTTTAACTATAAGATTGTAATGATTTTTTCCATGAAAATTTTAATAAGTAATGTAATGTGCAAAGGGCCTAAACTAGTTGAACTTGAAAAATGTTAGTAAAAACATAAATAAATTTAAATAAAAAACGGAATAAAATTCACTAATATCTCTGTCACCCAAATGTGATAAAATAGATAAGAAAATAAAAATAATATATTTTAATCCCGTCCATACATTCATTTGTAACGATGTACATAAAACAGCGAGTGAATGCTAATAGAGTCGCCAAGCTGGCATTACTCCGAGATATTTACGTTTGACCTTGTAGAATAGCTAAAGAGAGAGGAAATTCAGTTAATTTGATTCGTTCAGTCTCATTTCAGTATGACGACAAACCGTTCCCCACTTCTCCCGAATTCTGTAGGCATTACGTGTTAAGTGGTAGAACTCAACACCGCCCTTTGCCTCAACACCAGAGCGAGGAAATGGAAATATAAATATTAATAAATATGTCACTTACTCGACTGGGAATCGAACCCACAACCGTCGCGTTACAATCACACCTTGTGCCGCTGCACCACGACGGCCTATAAAGTATTTTATTATATTAACATACAAATAATTAAAATATATACTAAAACTGTTGAACTTAGAGCAGGACCTAGGACTTGCGACCACAGCTGAATGCTTCAGGGGCCCCTTTACTAATTCCAACGCTCGCCTGTACTACTCCAGCCTAATATAGCAAATTACCTCAAAAGAAATATGTACCGCCTTTTATATAATTTTGGTAAAATATGGCTGCCAACTAAAGAAAAATGTTGCCATTCCTACGGCATACTACAGATAACTAAAACCCAGTATATTATTATTGGTAAAAATAGCAAGTGTACAACAATATACAAACATATTATAAATACCTAATATATATTTGAGTCACTTAATCTTTTTTCTACAAGGGGGGGTCCCCCCTTCAAGATAACAAGAAACAACTTATTTGAACACTTCACCATTGTCTAAAGGACAGTTAATTGGAGTTGTTAACTTTTATTAGTTAAGTGTTTGTACAGGTACATAACTTTAGTGACTAATATTATTTCATATAAAAGTATATTTTGCAAAAAAGGAATGATATATGTAAGTGTATTTGTCAGACATTTCTTTACAATTACTTAAAGTCTCTACGTCTTGATGTAGCACTCGGAAATCAACTTGCCGCTTAATTTTCAAGACTGAGCGGAAACAATTGCCATGCCAAAGCTGCATAATCAAATTAATATATTGTTCCGACTGGGAATCCAACTCAGCACCGTCTGCTTTAAAATCACACAGTTCCGCCACTACACCAGGACGGCCTCGTAATATATTACTTTAAAATAAAATCTCCATAAATATTAAAACAATCCAATTTATACTGTAACAAGTAACATAAATAATAAGACGTTCGCGAAATAAAATAAACTCATCTTATACAATATTAACGCAGAATTCTGCGGAACGCTGTGAATAGTCTCAGGAGATTTGTAATGAGATTGGTTGAACATTTTTACGTTAATAACTTCAATTTCTAGGTAAAAGTGGTATAGTAAACGTCTTACTGTATGTGCAAGGGCTATTGGTTCGATTCGCACTTAGTGGAATGGATTATCTTTTATTTTCCCATTCTCATATCTCGTTCTAGTAACAAGATTAAGCGCGTTGTTGATTTCCACAACTCAACACATGCATGCTGAGTGGTGGAAGTAAACGCCACGCTGTAGCTCATTGCCAGAACGAGCAACTGAAAGTATTAAATATGTAATTTCCGCGACTGGAAATCGAACCCACAATCTATCGTATCTGACTTATATAGTTGCACGCTTGTGTACCTGCGCCACAACTGGCCATAATATTAAAACATTTATCTTAATAAAAAAAAACCCCAAATAAGAACGAATCAACACCAACCGCGTTAAAAATCAACCCCTGTCACCCAGCGCCACAATGTCATTAAAATCGCTTAAAATCATTTCAACGTGTATATTCAATAAATCGTTAGAAACACGCCATCACTTGATGGAACAACACCTTTAATTTCCGTTGCTTGAAACTTAGAAGCGCCGCCGTCGTGAACCTCTTCCGACGATATAAGCTCATTTCCTTTAGCTATCTTTAGGCCTGAAGTTAGGCGTAAAACATTTCTATTTGGGAAAGTATTTCTGTATTTTGTGTTAACTATTATATAATTTAAAGATTATGAAATTGACGATATTCTGATTACAGTTAAAAAAAGAGAGATTAAATATCTAAAGAATTTATTTCTATATTCCCGGATTTACGGGAAAAAGCGTGAAGCAGTAAGAAACATTACGCTGCCAACTAAAATTTTTTTTGGGGCGGGATTTCATATAGCTTTACTTTGTTAACTTGTTTTTTTTTAATTATTAGTGTAAATAAAAAACTAGTCAAGTGCGATGAGTCCATCGAAGTTTCCGTAGCAATTTCGGAATTGTAGGTCAACGGGAAGTACCATTTATACAAGTTGACAAAATTAAGTTGGCGGTCATATCATTCATTTTGTATGAAATTAACAACGAATATAAGTTGGTAATTATTTGCATTTTAAGAATTTGTGCCAAATGTCATAGCTGTAGGTCCATCGGTTGTTCCCATAGGTTAGTGATTACGCGGCAAATTTCATTTCATGCGCGTAACTTTTCATTACGTTGGCTTGAAAGCTTGATTTTTTAAGGGACCAGAGACTTAAGAATTTAATCTGAATTTAACCTTGACACGTTTAAGCGATCTTGAAATAAATACATAAAACCCAATAAGCAATATATCACCTACTATCTTAAAACTTGGTTCCCAAGTTTCCTCTATCTGCCTTGCTGTGTACATGATACAGCGTGAAAAATCAGCTTCATGCTGTATCCTGCGCACGATAGGTTAGGTAGAGGACCAAGAACACGACTTGCCACGGCGGCCTCAGCGTGAAGCCAAATAAAATATAGCAAACATAACCGAGGCCGGCTACAAGCGGCCGCACACTCACATCGTGACTAGATAACGTAATACGGGTGGTATGGTGGTACCCTTTGTAATTTCTACGCAGCTCCACCCCAGCTAATTGCTCATGGCCGGGCTGATATAGTTAATAGGACATAAAAGCTCATGTATTATCCACTTGTTAGTAATTATGAGAAAACGAAATATTTATTTAAATTTATACTTTCATTTCTCCGCTCCGGTATCGAGGCGGAAAGTGGGGAACGGAGTGTCTTAACACCTGCTGTGTGCTGGCTCATAAAAAAAATATTTAAGGCAGGGACTATAAAGATAGGAAAAGGTACGACAAAACCTACCATGGCAGTAATCGCGTGTTATATTCTCAATACTTCTTTATTCTTATCTTCTGTATTCATAATCTGTATTAGATTTTTTTTCACTGTTACCATAATTGAGACTATTAATTGTAACGCTATAAATGCATGCTGTGTCCGCATCTAGGAAAGTGCAATCGCGTGTAATTGTTTGTGATCTCTTCCTTATGTGAATGTGTTTTTATTGTTACTTGTTTTGTGGACCAATAAACAGAAAAAAAAAAAAAAAAAAAAATACTTTTATTTCTGTGATGGTAACAGAATAAGCGGTCGTCGTGGCAGTTGAACATCGTTGTCTCAAAAATTGAGCGGAGAGTGGAGCACGGAATCTTATCTTAATACTAAGTTCCATCTGCATCACCAGTTACGGGTAAATGCGAGATAAAACATAAACCTAAAAAAAATGTTTTTGTCAGGAAAACCGTTTTTCTTAATTTAGCTTAAATAGCTATTTAACTTAATTATCAACATTTATTTACCATCGTACACGTGCAATACAGAATCTATCAACCAGAAAGAAGCCTATTGCTTAACCTCCGACTGTGTTTTGGAAAAAAAATATCACCCAAATCTCACCTAAACCAAGATGACCAGCGCCACGACTGGCCTCACATTTTATTTAAAAAAATTATCGACGTTTCAAAAAGAAAATAAACTATTTTAAAATAAGATCTAAATAAAATAGTCTCCTACATTTTGTTTGTTTTGTATTCACGTAACGTTCTTATCTCATCTATCCTATAATAACACTCCGCAGATATCTCTTTATTCGTCATATAAGAGAACGGAAGTCAAGTTCCTTTTTCCCGCCCGCTTTGTGCTTTCTCTGAGAATACTTTAGTCCAGTAAGTTCTGCTATTTATATTATCTAGTATTCGCTATGTTCGTGTGGACTATATAATGCCTTATATAGATACCTATATAAATACCTTTTGGACTTTATTGGGTTTTAATTATTTAAACAAAATTGGAAGATTCTCAGTTAGAGGTTATCTACACCTTGGGGACTCCCCAAGGAATCTAAAATATATGCTAAATTTAAGCTCTCTCCGTATGATGGTGTCAACCACTCAGTAATGGAAGAGTTTTATATATGAGTCTTAGATAAAAATTACTTTAAAATAAAACAAAAATAGTGGTTTAATTTTTAAAAATCCCATACAATATGTCGTTTAGAACTTTGTATTTTTAGTCAACCAATATTCTATAATACCTTCAAGAAACATTTAGTATCTTCAAATATTCTTTTGTCAAAAATTGTTAAATTTTTTCGTAGTTATTCTATGCTATAATTAATGATAACATAGATTAACTAAGTTAACTTAGTCATAATTAATTCTATTACTTATTTTCTTCTACTTCTATTACTTTTTGAAGATACTCAAGTGGCGGAACTTAACGCCGTGTTATATCTATCTTTTGGATGGCTTTACAAGTAAATACTAATAGTATTCACAAAATAAAACAAATTAACAGACTAATAGTTATTTAACTTGAACACTAAGTACTCGTAAGTACCTCGTTACACAAAATAAGTTGCGCG
>DWGR01001689.1:0-15365 GCA_018247715.1 Heliconius burneyi | reverse complement strand
CCACGGATCTGTGGAATGGCCTACCCGCAGCAGTGTTTCCAGGTCGATATGATATGGGTACCTTCAAAAAGCGCGTCTACCTCCACCTTAAAGGCCGGCAACGCACCTGTAACTCCTCTGGTGTTGCCCGGGGTCGTGGGCGGCGGTGATCACTTTAGGTGACCCGAACGCTCGTTTGCCTTGTCCTTTTACCATAAAAAAAAAAAAAAAAAAATTCTGACCGGTGAAAGAAAAACATTTTTATTATAAGGCATGCTTTCATATAAGATTGTATTTTCTAAACAGGACGCTCGCTACTCTAGATAATAAGATATCCACGTAAAATTAAAAAAAAGCTTTTACTTTTTCCTTATACATTTCTACCACTTCTTTATTTCAAAGAAATTAACTTAATTATTTGCTCGGCAGCTGTACCTCTTATGCAAGTCTTCTGATTTGCATCAAAATTAACTTCAGTCTAATTAAACTTGATGCAACTCAAGATAGTGGCTGGATTACTAACTTTTCTGATGCAATGCTATTATAACGGGTTCCTTTTCAGAAATTTTTAAATTGCCAATGACTAAGTGTAATTAGAAATTGATTTGTTTATTACAAAGAAAAAGTAAATAAGCAGCTTCATGCCGTATTTCTTAGTGTACTTACGGTTGTATGTTTGATTCCCGGTTGGGTCGCGCTTACAGTCAAAAGTTGTGCCGCTTTGCCACAAAAAGTAAAATATAATAGTATAAAAATAAAATATTTAATTACAGTGCTACAATAAATATTCTGATGAACTTGGCTCCAGGTCACTCTTTTGACGCACCTTTCACCGCCAGGCTGGGCTTCGATATGCCTTCTTAGCAAGCTGGCAAGTCGCCAGTTTTCTATGCAGTTGATTAAAGGTTTTAAGTACTTTTATTTATATTTACAGCCTATCTAACATTAATTCTGATATGTTGATATGACAGTTCTCTATTTCACGTCGTTCATCGTTTAAAATCTAAGACTACTTTAGTCATTTACTTTTTTAGAGTTCCGTAATTTAAAAGAAAAATAAAAAATACAAACTTAAAAAAAAATTAACGCATGCGACCGCAATTGTAAGTTTGTTAAGTTTTATGATTGTACTTCCCATTGACTTGCAAAGATGAAATTGTTTACAAGCTTTTGGTAAGCGAGTCAACTCCCACTACACTGATTTTTTCTTATCCTTCAGAGATGCAAATTTTGTAACATGACACTCCATTCTCCACTCAAAGACGGCAGTGCACCCAGAACTTCAAACAAGTCTTTTTTAGCAATTATTAGAGGCCGCCCTGGCCCAGCGGCACAGCACGTGATTGTAGAGGCGCGTTGTTGTGGTTCTTCAACCACTCGAGAAATTAATTATTATGACTTCCTTCCTCTAATAACTACACAAGCCACATAATTCCACCACTCCACACGCAATATCTCAAGAACTGACGATACGTGGGGAACGGAGTGTCTTAACACTAGGTTCCCGGTGCCTACCGTGCTAAACAGAAGAAGCGTTAAGCTGCATAAAAAGATACAATAATGAAATAGGCGCTTTTACCATATTTATTTGTGTATATTGGCAAATCTCGTAAGTTCGGTGTCAGATCACCCTCAATCACTGATCGATGAGGCGAGCCCAGCTTATAATGACTGATGTCGCAGTTCTAGATAAGAGTATGTGACAGTGTGGTTATTGTATCGAAATATATTTGATGTTATGAAATACAGAAATATATTGACATAATTTATTACGATATATAAACAAGAGTGATGTTTTATTTAAATATAATTTTCTAATATTACAAAGCGAGAGATTGTTAGGTCAAAAGAGTTAATTTTACGAACTTATTCAAATTAAAAAAATATTTTTTAAACGAGGGACAAAATAAGAAGAGAAACTATACATGTAATATACTAATTTTGTTTATTAATTTAATTTGCAAACTTAGTTAATGAAGGAAAATTCTTCCATTTTAGCTTCAAGCTTTACCATATACACATATATGGCAGAGAAGGCAGAGAAGACCTGCTGTGTATGTAAAACTTTGTTCTCCGTTGTCCGCCTGCACATTTGGTACTCAAGTTTTAAGTGACGCCAACAATATCTACATAAGCGGTAAAATCATAATAATTTCCACGAACTACTACGACGTTAACATATGTCAGTGAGCCCCTTTCCGCCAAATTCTATGGGTATTGCATGTTGGTGGCGGAACTTAACGCCGCGCTTTGCCTCTAAAAAATGAAAATATATTTTTCTATCGGGTGGGAATCGAGCCTACAACCTGTTGCATTCACAGTCACACCCGTGTGTCCCTTGTAATTTTATAAATAACCATACTAAAATAATTATCCAATTTTCCCTAAATACATTTTAATAATATTAAGTAAATATTGTTGCGATGATATCATATCTATTAATTTTCTTTTCGTATCTTTAAGCTAGTTAAACTAACTTATTAAAGAATAGAACGTGATCGAGTGAAAAGGGTGTCACGAAATATATTTATGTGTACTAATGGATGCGTTTCATCTAATATTAAAATAAATGACCCCTTTCGAATTCCATGTGAATATTCGACCACGCCGTCGTGACTCAGTATCTGAATATAAGCGCAATGGTTGTGGGTTCAATTTACATTTGCAGAAATCTATTAGAATTAAGTATATTTCAATTTTTATATTATACTTCTTCCTACAGTGCTAAGAAAAAACGTGGGGATACTTTGCTTCTGCATAATATTTTGATATGATTTGATGCCGTTGTAGCGCAAGAGCAAAAGAGTGCGACTGTAAGCGTGACGGTTGTGGGTTCAATCGCAATCGAGTGGAATGAAATACTTAATGTTTTAACACTAGGTTCTAATTTCAATAAGATAAAACACCCAAACATATTATTATTTAAAATCTCAGTTACGTCTTTTGTCTCCAAGATGTCTATAATGAGAAAATCCTCTGGGGCTATGAACGACCAGAATTTCCAATCTTCTTTGATACATTGGCTACTTGTTCGTTTTGTATGTGTGACATATTTTTTCTCATTTTTAAAGTAATAGACTAGACTTAACTATGAAACTGTCATTCAATTACAATGAAATCTAATTTCAACAAGAAATTCAATATGAGTAATGACATTTCTAATAGATATTTATTATGGAAATGAGATTTTTGTGATATATATTTTGACAAAATATATCTTCTTGTTTAGAAAATTATATATTTACATTATATAATTTTTTAATAAAATATTAGAAATAAATAAAAAATATATATTTCAAATGGTAATGATTAAGGCAAAACGGGGTTCTCAACGAGTATTCAGTTCAATGCGTCATAAATTCGGCGGAAGGTCACGCTGTATCCCGCACATAGCAAGTTAGACAGAGGTTACCTAAGAACCCATAAAGACACTTCCGTTCCCCAGTTTCCGCAGAATTCTCGAGACATTGTTCAGTCACGTTGAATAGCGGAACTCAACGCAGCGCTTTCCCCCAATTAATTATACTAGAATAATAATTTGAAATACCAGAAATAATATATCAAAAACGTCAGTTGCAGCGCGACCATGAATCCCGCCCGTCCGACGCAAGCCTCGCTGTCGCTCGGCTCATTCAATTTCACGCTAGTTATAACTGTCGTCGAGTCACGTGGGACTTACTTTTATTTTTTCTATAAATTAGTGGATTTTTAGGGTTACATGTCTTAAAAGGTAAAAATGGAACCCTTTGGTGTCCATCTGTCCGTCTGTAAAGACCATTCATATAGAGGTTGCGTAGAGGTATCAAGCTGAACTTATTATGTTAATTAAAAATTTAAAAATATAAAACTTCTAAGTCAACGCAATCAAAAGAAGAATAAAAGTTAATATGCATTACTTTTGCATTTTGTACGAAATTCGCCGCGTAATCAAAATCTATAGGTTTAACTTCCCGAAGCATGCACGACAGGCGGTGGGTTCGATTCCCACTAGAGGAAATGAAATATTTAACAATTTTATTATTTCGCTCTGAGAATCAAACAGAGTGAAACGGCGTTGAGTTCCACCACTGAACACGCAATGCCACCACAATTCAGTGGAAAGTGAGGAACTGAAGTATCGGAAAGGGGATGAAGTCACTTAAAACTACATTCCCACGTTCCATCCGTCTATATGCGGGATACAGCGTGAAGCTAAACAAAGGTAGGGAGAGAGAGTCTCTCAACAAGTTACCCCTACTAACTAGTAATATTCAGTATTAAACCAATTTAAATAAGTACATAATTATAAGAGTTGCAGTTCTGTATAATGAATGCATGTAATTCCTCTCCACTCTTTAACCCACTTTACCTCTAATGCTCTCGAGTGCACCTCAGCACAAAAAATATATTGAAAAAATAGCTATTGGGGTTCTGTATATATAATAAAAAATAATTATAATTTTTTCTTAGTGGTAGAAGCCGCTGTAGGGCAGTGGCGCAGATTCTAAATTTTAACGACTTAGAAAGTTTGATTTCCACTCTAGAAAAGAATTATTTTCATAGTAATAGGTCAAAACACGGCTTGGAGTTACGCCACTCAACACACTATAACTCAACAACTCACTCAGTGATAATTTTGTAAACAGAGAGTCTTCACAATACCCCTGCTATATGCGGAAAAAAGAGATAGGCAGCTCTCCTCATATACATAATTTATGTGTTTTTACTTTTAACTTAAGCTAAAATTGAACATCCTATACTAAAAACAAAGGTTTTCACCACTTTCCAAAGCAACTCTAAAGTCAGGTAATGTAAGTCCTTATTCTTAAGCATTTAATGCAGTAAAGTGGCGGAAAAGAAAAACTAACGGATTTTCTTCAGAAGATTACTTTTAAAGTTAACGTTGTAAAAACAGACGAAGGTTGATTTTGTTACTTTATTTTATGTAGTCCATTCGTAGAGGCTGTAAGAACGTAAGGTGTGGATTGAATTTCCGCTCGGGAGAGTGATTATATTCATTCACTTCTCTATAGAAGAAGCGCGGCGTTGAGTTCCACTAGTCAACTCATAATGTATAGAAAATTTGCAGTGTGTGGAGAACGGTGTGTCTAAGATACTAGGTTCCCTCTACCTAGCCTGCAATACGGTAAAAACCGTAAAGCTGCTTTTTTTTTTGATTGTGTGTCTGTGTGATACAGATGTTAGGCTTTTTTCATATTTTTTCCAAATTAACAGGAAGTTGAGATCGTTTTACAGCTTCACGCTGTATCCCGCCTATAGTGATCAATAAAGGCAGAGTAAAACTGGAAATAGTGTTAAGACACTCTGTTTGCATTATGACACCGTTCCATTATGACACTCTGTTTCCGAATGACCCGTTCGTACCCTAAACTTGAAAAAAAAAGATCTAAACGTCATCATTTATCAGAAAACCATTTAAATCTAAAACAAGGTTGACCCTCTCCACATAGTAATATAGACATGGTCATGAAACCGCGGGTCATATTAAACTGCCTTTAAACCTACCGACTACTATTACTATGCGATATGTTATAGTACGGTCGATGAGTCACGGCCGCATTAAAGTTAAGCTTCCTGAAAAAATATCAAAAGTAAGAACATATCGTAAAATCAAATCTGCAACCTAAACTAAGTTAAACCTTAGACATCTGTAGTTAACAGGGTGGCCACAACTCGTCCACCGTGCTGTACCATGCGGTCGCACTTTACGACGATCAAGGACCGCACTTAAAACAAGTATTAAGTTAGAAATTCTTATCTTTATATTCGTCATGGATAAACTACTGGACCGTTTACGATAATGTTTCTATATAATATGCAAGAGAAGCAATTGACGCGTACAATTCACGTTGCCATAGCAACGTGTACGTGTATCTAACTTTATACAAAAAGTTATATTTATTGTACTAATTTCATGTATTTTTGTCTTATTTTAATATCAGAGTCATGTAGTCTCTCTTTATTCTCCGCTTCACTAACTTCAAACTGAAATATAATATTTTTTATATAGCTATGAAATTTCAACAAATACATTTTTTAAAACTTAATTTTTCAATAGAAAAAGAATTATAAAGTGGGAGTTAGATTTTTCCTAACGAGTATTCCGTATCAATGTATTGTAGATCAACAGAAGGTACAACTTATAAAAGTCGAAAACGTCAGTTTTTTCGATAAAATAAACTACCAAAATTAGTTTATGATAGTTAAGTTAACTTGTATATTTTGTACTCGTTATTTACTTAATAGTTAATGTATAAGAGAAATATAAAAAAATATTGATTATCATAGAAGATTTTAGTCACCAAATACTTCATTATAATTCGAGGTGCTGTAACGTTTACCTGTAAAATCATTATGAGAAATTACTACTTAATTAGTTATATTATATTTTATGTAGCAAAACAAATATTATGTATAATTTAGAAATATTTGTAAAATGTAAATAAAAAAGATATAATTACAAATAAATAAAAAAAAACATTTACTCCACTCCGCCCATGTGCATAACATATCTATTGTACCCATAAATATTCTCATTAAGAATAAAAACTATATGAAATTATTTCTATAAACATTACTTAAGTATAATAAGAATAGTGGGATTCCAAGGAGAGCGTAGAAAATAGTCACTATCTTGCCCCAACTCGTGCGAGGACTTAAGTGACATTACCTTAAAATAAATAATTAATAATAAAAGAAAGTAAATTCATGCCCTGCTCTGGTTACTTAGTCAACGCTTTCCACTTTCTGTCCAATTTTCAGAACACAGCGTTTTAAATATGAGAACTCAACGCCTTACATAGCGTCTGTGAGAATAATTTTAAATATTATTAAATTTGCCCAGTGGGAATCGAACCCAAAATGTGGCTCATCAGCACAGGGTCTTAATGTAAGCGCGAGGGTTGTGGGTTCGCATTAACGTAAATCATATGAGCCAAAAGTAATATTAAGTAAATAATGTGAATATGTTCACTCACTAATAATAAGAAAAAAACAACCGGTATACGAGTATGCTCCAAAAATTTCAAAAACGCTTAAAATTAATTAAGATTTAGGGATACCTGTCAGGGGTAGAAAGTGTCTGGGAATGGATAACGTCTAATATTATTTCGAAGAAAATATACAAAAAATAGAGCTTTTTAATTTAATGAAAGTTATTTATGCACACTAATTAGGTAATTAAAAAATTAATTATTAATTAATTAACCATCTAAATTTCATATTCTCTGAGAATACTTTCCGGTAGTTTTTCCAGGTCTTAAATAAAGAAAATCTGCCTGCATCTAATATGACATGATGATAAAAAACATCTAAAAGTTGAACCCACAACATTCATCCTAACAAATGCAGACTTACCTATAGTAGTTCTAACAGTAAGCGAGTGAAAGAAGGCGGACGAGAAACTCCACTGCCGCGAGGACCTCCCTCCGTCCCAGCCGCGCCGCACCGCCAGCACTACTTTACTTTGGTAGCGCTGGAGCTCTACACTAATACTGCAAAGTAGGTTAAGTGAGCGTGATTCAAAAACGTATTGTGATATAATACTAAACACAGATAGATACACATTTGATAAAATTCTTGTTAAAAGGTTTTATTATTTTATTTTACACCTTGAATGCCATCGCAACGCAAGTGCACTAGCGTGAGAGTGTAACGCAACGGTCGTGGGGCTGATTCCCACCCGGGGTAATTGATTTTTTATTTTTTTTCTATATCAAGACAAAGCAAGATCTGCCACTTGACACAGAATATCTTAAAAATTCTATGGAAAATAAGCAAAAAGTGTCTTAACACTAGGCTCCCTCTGTCTATATACGAGATACAGCGTGAAGTGTAGAAAATTAAAAAAAAATACCGAAATAAGTTTAAATATATAAATATACAAAGACCTTTAAAATCCGTAACCAAGAATGAAAATAATCAAACCATTTTCATAAACGCTGGACCAAACCGATAAGAATTATGAAATTATGCAAGACACGCTTTTTAAATTAATTGATGGTGAAATTTTGCGGTCGTGGTGGTTGGTTTGTACTTGGTTAATGTTTGCGGGATAACCCTATCTCAGGGTTATTGGAGGATGAAAATTGAAAACATTTTTACGTTTTTTCCAGCACAGCACAATAGGTACGATAAGTACAGAGATGTTAAGCCTACGGATAGCTCACGTAAAAGGATATCTATATTAAATTTTTGTTTAATTTTAATTTCTCGTCTCTTGTGAGACAAAATGCAGTTTTGACTCGACTTTGGTTTAAAAGGAGAACAGCTTTCTCCTTCCTCTGCCTTTCATAATATACAAGAGAGATACAACGTAATATTTAAAAAAACGATATCCTTCAAATAGAATTTGAACACGCTCTGCCTCTGAAACTTTAATTACCTCTTTTTCAAAGCAGTCTCGTTAAACAAATTGAATGTGTAAGTGGCATTCTGCCAGAGGTACTCAGCAGTGTTGTCCCTTTCCTTCGTCATATTGTTGACCCTCTCCATCTCGCTCGCACCCTCTATCGCTTGAAACATAAATACAGTTGTAAAAAATCAAGATAAAATATTTAAAATAAACCTCAATCTAAATAATTACTACTCGTTTTGGAAACGTGCTTATAGCTCTTAAGTTACTCATCCGATTTTCATAAACTATAGCTAAGTACTACCGAGATCAACAAGACTTAAGAAAAAAAAATGCACACAAATCAAATCAGATTATTCATTCAGGAGCTACAATGCCACAGGCAGATACACAAACATAAAAATAAGCAGACAGACTATGGTCAAAAAGTCATACTCATAGCAACCCTTCCTATGCATTACTAAATACAAAAGGATTAAAAAAATCGAGGTGTTGAGTGGTGGAACTTAACACCAAGATATGCCTCGCTACCAGAGGCAAAAATAAAAATATTTAACATTTCATTCTCCCAACTGGAAATCGAACCCACAACCAGTCGCGCTTACGGTCACGCTTTGTACCGCCGCCGACCGCGCCCACCTCCCGTACCGTCGCCGCTAGCGAGCATTCTATTCATGGAAACCCGAGTTGTGTTATAAAATAGTTTAAATTTCGCAATTTAAAATATTTTATTTGGTTGTTAGAGAACTTGTAAACTATGTACAATTATAGTATTCTCGATTTATTAACAACTAGTGTCGTATCTATTAGAAAAATGTTTAGTTATTTTATATGTATCTAAGAAAACGGTTTGTCCCCAGTCGCGGCTGGTTCACTTACAGTCCTCGACTTCCTCACAAGCAGCCACTTAGTACTTGCATTTCTTCAGGGACAGAGTGTCCTCTTCCCTATCCAACCGGTGTCGCTGTAAAAGCCAATAGGGCTAACAGCATTAACCTTATGTTAGAAAAAAAATCTCTGAAAGCGGTAGATACGCGCACACAACAAATGTGATATTCCCGCGTTTATTACGATTTCGTGAGAATTTATAGATAAAAATAGTAACCTACGACCCTCTCTCTATATCTTTAAATGTTAGTACTATAAAAATATTGAAAAAAAAATTGTATCAAGAAGAAAGACTTGCGACCAATTCTTATCTCGCTTGTATTAGAAGCGTATCAACAAGTGTCCCGCATCGCGCAGCGCTCAATGGCGTGTTTAAAACAACGACGCCCTGAATAGCGCCACTTTGTTACAATAAAGAGAGAGAGACGATTCATTTCACAAGCGCTGGGCTTTAAATTCAATGTTGTAAAATTACTCTCCAGTAAATTATTGCAGCGTGTTTACTAAAATAGGTATAAAAGAGAAAATTGCAGCGTACATGTGAAATGCGATGTACGTGTCACGTATGAAAAGTATAATAATATGCCGGCATCAAGCTTCCGGGAATGTTGACGTTATCTTTTGTAGCCACTTATGATGTGATGTGGCGCGCGCTCGTACTACCTGTACTACCCACGGTACCTACCTCTCTTTGTTGTCAACAATAAATATTAAATACTCTCTCTAATGTCTACCGTTTTCAAAATTCTCCATAATAATTTAAAGCAAAGTACATTACGACGACAGTTTATTTGTGGTTACATTTTCATCTCTATTTTTTAGGCTTAAGGTGAATACTGCTGTAACAAGTTTACCCTTTGAATATTTCACTGGGACTGTTTGTAGACTCTTTGTCTGACTTTGTCACGTAACTCAACGTTACGTAAAAATTTTCATAATCCTTGATATTTATTCTTCATTACATAAATTGTATTTAAATTTAAATATAATTGTTTTACGTTATTTAAAAATATTGTGGCTTTCATTTATTTTCTCTTAATCATTACTAACCAGATATTACTGTTAGGTAAAAAATAATATATTTCTTAACTTTTTTTTTCGTGAGGAAACCCTACAGTACCTAATGGTAGGAGGAGACCGCATCCCACGACGTCTCGCTGCTGGCCATGGCCTTGACAAGGAAAGGTCGTCACCTATGACGTTGCACAAAGCGTGACGATGAGACGCCCAGGCTGTGTACACTTCCGTGTGCTGTGCCGTCTCATCGAGGCAGTCGTCGCAGTGGTGGCAGCGAGCGTCGGGAAATATTTCTTACCTATTCCAAGTATTAACAAACCTAAATTATCGTAGGAGCTTCGGGAAATACTCTTATAGCGGTCGCTTACACTCCGTGTTGTTCCTGAGGTTGGCACGTTCAACGAACAAACACCAACTCTCCCACTTTACAGAATATTAGTAGAGACGTTCATAAGCTGCAAGTGCGCGAACATCCACATTCAGTCGTACCTGTGTAATTACGTTACTTTATTAACTACAGATGAAACTCGGCTTCTCAAACTATGCTATAACGAGCTTTGATACTACTATTACTGTCATGACATACTTTGAAGATATCTGTATGCGATGTGGGTTTGAATCGGGACTGGATATTTATGTGGTATTAGTCAGATCATCTTAATATATTATACTCGTATTCTTAGAGAATATATGAGTATTTTTATAATTTTACAAGATGTAAAAGAAAGTGATGTATCATGACTGCCTCTCGTAGCATCATAGTTTCACGTTATGTCCTAATTTTTTTCTATTTTCATACTCTCATGAGCCACTTTAGCTTCTTTTGTAAAAGCTCGCTCGCGTTCCTTTTCCGTGCCATTTTGATATAATCATTTAAAGTAGGTTCATTATAGGTCTAATGAAAGAATTTTTCAAAATACGTAAAATATACTCTTAGATTTATGTAGTTATCCATAATAATCCTTACATTTGTGGAAATAGAGTTGATATTCGCGTTGTACTACACACGGATGAGGGTTACCATACGCGGCCGCTTCATTACCGCTAACAAGTGAGTGCGTCATCGTTAGCTCCTACCTGCGCCGCGAGTGTCTGAGTGTCTGTGGGACCACAAATACACTTTTTTATTGACAAATCTTTTGTGTCCCGAGAGCACTTTGTTGGCAATCCGAGCGTGAAGCCAAATTTCTTCGCGAGGGGATAATACGTAGGCTTATGACTGCGCACCTCGTACGTCCCCCACGGGAAGTATCTCCTCTCCTCGCTTATGTGATTCTAAATCATATGCAATTTTACTCGTATATGAGGGTTTGTACGTATTTAATGAAATTCTTAACCTGATTTATCGCGTATATTAGCAGGTAGTGTACTACTGCGAAGTGGTCCAATCATCGTGTTCCTAAAAATTGGTGAAACTAAATATACGCGGTTTATTTGGTTTAAAAGCAAAGAGCTTATTATAAAATTTATTATTTCAATGACTATGTATGTACGGATTATTATAACGGTTGAAGAAATATTTAGATTTATTAGATATATGTATGTGCCTATCTCATAGTGACGTGTATCCGTACGCATCTCTACTCGTGGCGCACGTGGCTCGGTCTTTGTGTATACCGCGTAAGATGCGTAACTGATTTCTGGGTCATATGATAATAATTTATTTTAAAATTTTCTGTGTAATATTGAAATATTATATATGGAGATATTTGTTAATTTACATACTTTTAGAGTTCCGTACCATTTAAGTACATAAGGAACCCTTAAAGGTCACTTCTCTCTTTCTACACTTTCTATCTGTCTGTCACCGCCTTTATCTCAGGAACGCTTGGAGATATCGTGTTGAAATTCAAACCATATACTCAGATCTACGGTCTCATATTTTCTGAAGAAAATATGTTTCTAAATTAACTAAAAAAGTATATGGACTTTTATATCTCAAAAAACGCATATTTTAACAATAAAAAGGAGATCAAAATTAATAGGGTACTTCCGGTTTATCTATAATTATGAAATTTGCTAGCATTAGCTAGTATCTATAGAAAGTCCCAATATAGTACAATTTAAGTAAATTCTAGCAAATAATGACCTTAAAAGGGGACAAAATATGGTTTAAATTAGGTATAAAAGGGCTCTGGCTAAGCTAAGCTTAAATTTTAACAAACTTGAGACCTTAAATTTTTGTACTAAACTCTCGGCAGGTGAGTCCCGGTGAGTCGCTTTTGTCCCATTGTTTCTGTATCATATTGTATCAGTATTTGATTTCTTTTTGAAAAATATTTTATATTTAGAAATATTAGCTTTTCTTGCAATAAGGAAGAGCATATAGACGTTGAATATCATACTGTAAGTAGGTAAATACTATATTTTTTATGATTCTTCAATTCTACAATCAGAACATTTAGCGAGGCTTAAACAGCTACATTCAAATATAACTCTAGCTGAGGTTGGATCGATACAGAACACAGAGGGAATTCTCACCAAGTTCTCGCGCTCGTAATTTAAACGCCTATTTAAAAGAACCCACGACCACTCACGTGAATGTGACATGAAATTGTAACAGTATTGAAGCTTTTAACTTTTACTGTTTAAATCATTTAACAATGGTCCTGTTATAAGGACGCGTAGTACGTTTTGCGCCGCACTTGCATTACTACGAGTATGAGCGACGCTTATAAGCCGACCTTTAACTTTACTGTGCAAGTTACTACCTTATGAAGATGCAAAGCAAGCAAGCAAAGCAAGGCCAAGTTGGCCTCGAAGAAACTGGGGGTCGTCAACAGAGCGAGACGGTACTTTACGCTAAAACACCGTTTGGCCATATATAGGGGCTCAGGTTCGGCCTCATATGGAGTGCTGTTCTTATCTGTGGGCTGGTGCACCCCAGTAACAGCTTGACCCATTTGATCGCGTATAACGAGCCGTTTGAATCATTAGGGATCCAATGAGCTGTGAAAGGCTTGACATTTTGGCTTTGCGTAGAGACGTGACCTCGCTGTGCGTTCTCTATGGCATTTATCATTGGGTGTGTTCAGAAGAACTGTTTGACTTGTTACCTGCCACCGAATTTTCTAACCGCACAGTACGTCACAAGCTTAAATATCATCCACACCACCTGGAAACGTGGCACTCTACTACTGTGCGGTTTCGTAGGAATTTCCTTCCACGCGCCACGGAACTATGGAATGGCCTATCCGCAGCAGTTTTTCCAGGTCGTTATGATATGAATACCTTCAAAAAGCGCGTCTACCTCCACCTTAAAGGCCGGCAACGCACCTGTAGCTCTTCTGGTGTTGCACGGGGTGGTGGGCGGCGGTGATCACTTACCTTCAGGTGACCCGAACGCTCGTTTGAGGTGTCCTTTACCCATGAAAAAATTCACTTAATAAAGATCATTATAATAATCATATATCAACCATCTCTTTCCAAAATATTCTGACAAGGAATTATATTAATTTTGTAAGCGCTCACCTAATTTAATAGTGGGGATGGCTGTTTAATCTTAGTGGCGTATGGGTAACGTTAGATATGAGTGGATAATGTACTTGCATAACGGCGTATACTTTACATAACGTATTAAATCTGTCGCCCGACGGCTGACGCGTGACGGGTGACGGGTGACGGGTGACGGGTGACGGGTGACGGGTGACGCCTCTGACAAGCGGTTACAGAGACCTCGAGGACAACTAACGCAAATCAACGCGTTAAAGTAACTAGTGCCTCGTTTCCTAAGGAATAAGTTTGTTTCTCCTTTGAAAAGTCCTCATTCAGTTAAGTAACCTGTTATACAACTTCGTGTCTCGACGTCGCGGCGCGTTGAATATGATTCACAACATTTGTGCTTAATTAGTGAGTGGGAGACAAAATTATCGCGCGGCAAGTTAAGTGCTTATTTAAATTACTTTGAAGTATGTACATTGTAGAGTAAGTGTCACGTGGTGGTGTCGATGTCGCTGCTCTCGTAGAGCCGACGCGACACCTCTAACTTGTTATCTCTAAGTTCTCACGAGCATTTAATTACTTTGAAATAATCGTAACAATCTCTACAACCACATGAGACGGCGAAACATCTGCAACAGTATTCCTGTAGTAATGACGTAATTATATTAGTACGTACTCACATACTCGAAGGCTCATGTTTTTCGTCACAAAAAATATGAAAATACTTTATATCATCAGAAATATTAATATTTCAAAGCTTTTACTCGTTTATATCGTTAATGGAGGCTAATCTTGTATGCGCCTAAAATATTATATATAACTGTTATTTTTCATAAGTCTCAGTATTTGTATGCGTCATTTATTTGGTAATGTACTCGTATATGTGTATTATGTATGTTATCATCATACCTATTGGTATATATGTTACGGACCGAGTGATTGAAATAGACATTAGTTAGGACCGGGTAGAGTGTACCTATAACATATTGGTCTGACTCTATCGGACCCACTGATTAATTATTATCTAAGCTTCATTGTTTATCATATTGAGGAGATATTATGAATGTTTTTAAATAACTATTGCGAAATTTATTGTAACATATATATTATATTATAGATTATATGTACAATTTTATTTTTCAGGCTTTTAGGCAGCGTTTCTGATATTAATGTTTATCAAAGATGTGAGAAGTGCCTTTCAAAATATAGAACCTCTTAAAACAACTATGAACAAAGGTACGTTGCGCGTAGGTACAAGTTTCTGTATGTAAATATCAAACAAAGGTATAAAAAGAAGAGGTATAAAATTTATTGTCAATTCTGTAGTTAGTGTAGTGGCAGTTGTTAGTCTATTGCTTAGTCATAGAATTTATTTAATGTAATTATAGATCAGCGTGTGTTAAATACTAAATAGAAATGTTAATTAAATAAAAATAATAATAAATGCCTCCAGAATTCGTAACTCAATGCCGGGCTTTTTCCTTAGTGCCAGAGCGAAGAAGTTAACTTACCAATGTACACAACTTATTATTTTTCGCCTTTCCTTCTTATCGTGAAAACGCGTGAAGCTGCTTTTTATTTTGATCAAAAGTCAAACCACACTTATACTATTTGGTTCCGGGAGGAAGTCAAGTACGTAACACGCGTTGACCGATTAGAGATCGGTATATCAGCGCGTCGGATTGAA
>DWGR01001688.1:0-15365 GCA_018247715.1 Heliconius burneyi | reverse complement strand
GGATTATGACATCTTCTACAGACCAGCTCCAAGATCTTCGACTGGATATAGAGTTACCGATACTGGTATACCTGGAAGAATATTTAATGGTGTACCCGATTGGTTGTACGAAGGTAAGTTTGTTTTAGAACTTAATTGTATTATATATTTTTGTGTCATGTCTTTCATGTAAATATATATACTCGTATATATTTTAAGAATGTAAAATCATTATTTTTTTTGTTGTTTTGACACTTTTGGCTTAATTTTCAAGGAATAGCGTGTTAAGTGGCGGAACATAACGCCCTATTGTCTTGTTACCCAGAAATATACAATCATTAATTCCCCTAAACGAGAATCGAACCTACAGCCGTCTCGTTTATTATCAAAAAAAGTGTCACTGCCTCACGGCAGCCTCATAATCCTGTTTAACCTAAAACAGACAATCGTAATATTATTTACCTATATATCAAATATAATGATTTCGCAGTAATATTTTAAGAGCAAAACCTAATGTACTCAAATGAACACAATAATAAACTAGCTAGCTAAACTCGCAAGTCAATTTTACCCTATTTCAAACCAATTCGGTCTTCAAGCGCGGTCCAGTGGAAAGGAATTTCGGAATTAACGAGAAATCTTGAGATGCCATCCCGCCTTACCCGTTTAAACGTCTTAAGACAAACTACTATAGATAATGCAAAGAACTTAGTACAATTTATTAAAAGCTCTAAACAATAAAAGAAAAACGTTCTCGTAGTTACCAATAGCAACGAGGCTACAAAAGAGTTGCAACACAAGTGGCCCACATCGTCGTCAGTAGTTTACCAAACCTTTTGAAACGTTTCAATACGATGACTATAATACTGTTAAAGTGCTTCAAAATACGCTTTTAGATTTTGAAGCGCGGGTTGTATAAGATTTGAAATACTTAGAAATTGTGTCAATAATCTTTTCATTTCAGTCTTATTCAGTTTTAAATTTACGAGGCGGTCGTGTAGCAGCGGTATGGGATTTGACTGTGCTGTATTGTTATGAGATCGAATCCCACTTGGGGTCGTAATTTTTTTCTTTTCTTCATCTCTCATCTGCTAACAAAACGAAGAGCGGAATTGAGATTCGCCAATCAAAAAGTGGCAAACAGAGTATCTTAACACTAAGATCCCTCTTATTCGTATTTGCACGTTGAAATTTTCACCTTCTCGGTTTATCTCACAATAGATAAGGTAAAAAAAATTGATGTCAATACTCTCCTTTCTCTTCTTGTTCTTTGGATTTTAGACTTTACGTGTTAATCGGCAGAGTCAACAACGCCTTGCCTGATACATCAAATCTTATTAGAGCGGCCAAACGAAATAATTTAAATACTAATTCCCCGTAAGGATCAAAATTATAGGCATCACGATTACAGTCAGATGCTATTCCACTGCGCCACAAGTGACTCAAGAGTAGTTTCACTAATAATAAAAGAAAACTTAAAAGGTTTATATACGAGACATGTTTGTATGATCATATACATACATATGTATATTAAATGCAATTTTCCAATGAACCTGCATTTTCGCCATAAGAGGCACTTAACTCTATCGTTGTGTACCCTCGTCGTCGATATGCCACAATCTATTCTCAAACGGGCCAAAATATTATAATATTATCGAAAAGCATATACTTGTCATATGCTATATAATCTTATCTTCTAATATTCTAGCTATACTAAAAATATAAAGTTCAATAATTTGTTTGGTTGGGCGCTGTAATCTCAAGAAATATTATCTTCAATAAACAAATTCCCTATACTGTATAAACATGCGACTGTATGGTCAACTGTACGTTATGGTACGGTTTGATTTCTACTCGAGAAAATGAAATATTTCAGCGTTTCACGCTGTATCCCGCACACAGCCAGGAAGACAGAGGGAACCTAGTGTTCCTCACCTTCTGCCGAATTCTAGAGGTGTTGCGTGTTGAGCAGCAGAACTCAACGCGCCGCGTTACCTCGTCACCAGAACGAAGAAATGGAAATATAAACGTTAGTAAATATTTCACTTCCTAGAGTGGGGATCGAACCCACAACCGTCGCGTTACAACCACACCCTTGTGCCGCTACGCCACGACTGCCTATTTATATTTTTATTTTTTCGCTCTGGTGAGGAGGCAAAGTGTGGCGTTGAGTTCCGCCAATCAACACACAATGCCTCCAGAATGTGGAAACAGAGTGTCTTAACACCACGTTCTGTGTTACGGTACGGTATCTTAACACTAGTTTCTAAAGTTCTCTCGGCCAACCATGCTATGTGCGGGATTAAAATCAGTAATTTCTCTCTATTTAAACGAAAGGGGTCGCTGAGCTGAAACAAAAACATATTTTATTATTCGGCATATAAAAGAGAAATACAAATGTTTAAAATAATATTTAAAATGAAAAAATATACACGATATCCGTTGAAGTGTTGAAAACCATTGTAGACCTTAATTAACTCAACACAAAAAACAGAGCTGTTGATTTCGAGCAAATTAAATAAGCATATTTCTCTTTTCTTTACTATTGTATTACGCTTCAAATTAATTTTACATGTTTTACTGCTCCACGTTTGGTTTCGCCATTCGATACATTAACAACTGATCAAATGAAAAATAACAAACATTTATATTCAGAAAACATGTGTGACTGTAAGGCGATGGTTGTGACTTCGATCCGCACTGGGGGAGGAGGGGATGAATTTTATTTTTTAATTTCTCCGCTCTAGTACCAAGGCAAAAGCGCGGCAGATATTGAGAAGCGGTGAAGCTAAATTTACTCAGTGCAGAAATATTGGGACCGTCGTGGCGCAGCGGCACAAGGGTGTGACTGTTACGCGACGATTGTGGGTTCGATCCCCACTCGAGGAAGTGAAATATATATTTACGTTTATATTTCCATTCCAGAGCGAAGACGCTCCATTGCCGAGGCAAAGCACGGCGTTGAGTTCTGCCATTCAACACGCAATGCTTCCAGAATTCGGCAGAAAGCCCAATTTGACACACTTTCTAGTGCCCGATTAAGCTAAAATTTGCATTACGAATTCAGTTCTGATGACAGTAACATTACACAATCACTTACAAATCAATTGTTAGGACACTTATTACCAGTGCAAGGAAATTTAAATAATAATTCGATTCTTCGACGGAAAATCGAACCCACAACCGTCGCATATACAGTCTTACGCTGTGCCGCTGCGCTATAGCAACATTATTATCAACATAAAAATTCTATTTAAAAAATTTATTCTTAACTGTAGACGTAATTAAAAGGAAAATTTTAAGTATAATTTAAAACCTTTTATAAAGTTTCGCCATAGGCTCCTGCCAGAGATCTAGCGATTACTCATTTAACGAACTTCCCGCCATCAATCTTACGGCTATCTAGATTCGGAAACACTTAGAGACTAAAGCTTAGTAAGTTTTTATTTAAGTATTAATTTCATTTAACGACTACCAGCAGAGTAGGGATTTCAGAACAGATTTGAACTTTTAAGTTGCATTTTTTATATATATACATATACTAAATAATATAGGCTTGGCTGACAGCAATGATTTACGGACTTAACGTATTGGGTGGCGGACCTCAAACACCGGGATGCCCTGTCTGTCCACGCTCGACATCGTGGCGGATGGAATGTTGGTTGACGAATACCAAAAACAACGTCTTCAGTCTTCTTACTTATGCAGTAAAATTAAAAACCATTATTTAAAACTTCTTATCTTTTTAAGGAGAAGAGAAAGTTCCCTGGAGTAGGAATTGAACCCAAAGCCACTGTGTTTACTTACTATTCTATATTAAAAGATGTATACAATATAAATTTACCAGCTTTAGCTAAAACAAACTCAAACTTTAACCAGCGACAGCTTAGGAAGCTCATTTTTGATCCTTCCTTGTAATGACTATAGTTTTTGTGCATAGAAAGTATTTATAAAACTCTTTTTACTTTAGACCTAGATATTTTATCTTTCTTATTATCATATTATTTTATAAAATGAGTCCCAAATAATGGATGTTTTTCAACACGAGCCAATGAATTTATTTAAAAAATCTAATTGTCCCACGACAAGGCAAAGGGCACAAACTGGACAGTAGAATCGATTAGTTGTGGGTTCGATCCCCAGTCGAGGAAATGAAATATTTATTTAAATTTATATTTTCATTTGTTGCTCTGGTATCGAGGCAAAGCGCGGCGTTGAGTGCCGCCACTCTACACGCAATTTCTCCAGAATGTAGGAACAGAGTGTGTTAACACTAGGTTCCTTCTGCTTATCCTGCTGTGTGCAGAATACAGCGTGATTTGATGTAAATCTAATTGTGACCAAAAATTCAACTGCCCAATGGTTGGTCTTTCAGAGTAAAATATCTATATATAGCCATATTAGTCTATAAAAAGACCTAGAAGTGACCCGGAGGATCGATTTTCACCGCTCGTGGTGTACAAAACCTCCGTCATTATAAAACTTCAAACCACATTTCTATATTTATTAATAACAGGATGTGACATTTTGTCCGTTCATTACAGCCACGTTAGTGCCAACACTGATATAGATGCCAAAGTGCATGGGATGAATAATTAATGACATATATGAACGTTTCCATCAGGAAATGCACATTTATGCACATCTGTGCAGATTAAAATAACCTCAAATCTTATTTTGTTTCGTCAATTGTCACAGTTATAAGAATATATTAAAGGAGTAATTTTGAATTAATAAATAATGGGCTTCAGTCACTTTTAGGAATTTTAAGTGTTTTTCAGAATAGAATGAAATATTCTTTATAGCATACAAAAAAGGCCAGTGATACATGGGTACAAGCCATTGGCGACGCGACAGGTTGTGTGTTTGATTCCCTAAAATAATAATTTAATAATATAAAAAATCATTTAAGCATTTACGCAAACGCAATTTTTATTGTTGTAATTAAATTCTTATATATAAATGACCTTTGAAAAAAAAATAGTTATAAAGGAAAATAGATGAACAACGTGACAGTGTACATAAAAAGAAAATGTTAAATATATATTCACAATTTATATAGGTAATAGGTATACAATCCAGTTATTCGTATCATTTCATAAAAATATACGTATTTTTTTTGCTTTGAAAGTTCCAAATTCTGTCATTGTAGATTGTCACAATGTAGATTCGATAAAAAAAACATTAATATTTGTAGCCATGTAAATTAGGGTAAGGTCTTCTATTTAAAAAAACGTAAAACGTAAAAAACACAACAAAAAAACGTACGAGTGATGATGGAAGTAATGAAAATATAAGAAAATGTCCTAAGTGAGATAGGTACGACAACCACGTAGGCGACTGTAGGCGTCGATGGGTTTGATTAATTTAAATGTAAAGGCGTACAAACGCTACGAAATTCTAATCTTTTTGGTTTACGTTTTGATGAATGAATATTATAATATGAAAGATATAAATATTTTATAAAGATAAACTAAAGCCAACAGTCATGGTGTGACTGTAAAACACAATGGTCGTGGGTTCGATGTCAACTTGAGAGAATTAACTACTTTCATTTTCCCGTTCTGGTTAGACGAAGCGTGGCATTAAGTTACGTAGTGTCTCGAATTGAGACGGATAACGAAATATCTCCGCATATACCATTGAGTGTGGGATAAAGAGAAGAAATCCCCGAGTAGAATTCAAAATAACTATGTACCATCATATTTAGTCGGACATGCCTTTATAAATTTATCTTTTAAAGTTTTTCTATACTGCCTTTACAGGGCGCTTAAATGTCGCCTTATTTTGTATAGCGAGGAAAATTTCTAAAGATGGCCAGCAGAAGTAGAATAATAAGTGACGTCAACAAAAATGGCATCGCCGCCGTAGTATGAAAATAACGGCAAAACAGGTTTTATTACACGTATTAAGATTAATGGAGCCAGAAATGGCGAATGTCAAATTAAGTATTTACCGTTTTAATACAAGCTTCCATGAATTTTTAATATAGGATATGGGATTTTTCGTTAAAAATATGATAACATGATGCGTTGACAATAGAGTATTTAGAGATTTGGCTTAGACGATTCTAGCGAACTCATAGATAAACAGAATTGAAAGTAATTGTAATTAGTTCTGCCACTACTGACGACTAACAACCATCGTGTAAAAGTTCTAATGACTTTATAAAAATATGACAAAAAATCAGTCGAATTGATAAGCTTTTCTTACAGAATTCGCTTAAAAATACATTTAAGTGCAACTAAAACAAAGTTTATAAGAATATTCTCATCCATAGAAGTAAAATGCAAGGAAGGCTTGTGTTATTAAATATATGATGTACACTTACTGACTATTGAAGATTCCTAAATACCATATGCCTATATTTACATATGTATATATAACTGTAGCATGAGTTTACAAATCGATGTTATCGTCACGCACAACGATTCATCTCCCTCAAGTAAATATATGGTATGGCAGATAGAAGATAAACTTTAAAACATACGATGCTTAGATGACATTATCATGGTTATGATACTTTAACTATCGAACATTTCAGAATGGATCTAAATTCGATCTTTATAGAATATTACAAATTGAAAAAAAAATTAACTTTACGCTGTATCGTATCCCACTTTCTACGGAATTCATTGCGTATTGAATGGCGAAACTCAACGCCGCACATTACCTCGACACCAGAGCGAAGAAATGAAAATATTAAAAAAAATATTTTTAGATTCACTCAACACGCAATGCATCCAGAATTCAGCAAAAAGTGGTTAGCGGAGTGTCTTAATACTAGGTTCCCTCTGCCTACCCTAATGTGTGCAGGATACAGCATGAAGCTGATTTTTAGAGGTAGAATAATATCAACCTGTGAAGAGTATGTATCAGGTGGTTGATGACAGTGGACGAGGCGAAAGAGGTATTTATAGACCGTAGCATTTGGCGCTCCGTTTTCTCTGACTACCACGCTGGGATAAAGTGTGAAGTTAAGTAAGAACATAATCAACCGGAAACGGAAACCGGAATATATCGGAATTTTGTATGTTGGGTAGAGGACTTCAACTCACAATTACTTCAGCAGCGTAGGAAGCTCTTATATTTTAAACATTAAATGAATGTTTCCTCAAAATGACTCCATGGTATTTATAGAACATTATATTTTGCTAACACGACAGCCTAAGTTAATAGTATATTTGAATTAAACTCTATTCAATGTAGCGTAAATTTGATTTAGCTACTAAATAGTTTTTTAATGTTTTTAGTAAAGAAAATAAGATTTAAGAATGTATTTTTGAGTGTTTGATAAAATAGAAAAATGGTGTCCTTTGTGTTACATGAGCAGTGACACTCATTTAGTTCAAGATACTTTACTTTTAGATTCAAACTTTATCCCGAGTTTCACCCGAGTAGTTAGGCAAAGAGTATCTATTCTCTACTTTACACCTGAATTTACTGATACAATATTTTAATATAGTCCAGAATTCGGCGGAACATGAGAAACGAAGTGGTTTAACAATAGGTTCTCTCTGCCTACCCTGTTGTGAGCTGGATACAGCGTGAAGCTTAATGCAGGTCTAGTCTATTATACATAATTAGGCCTACAATTAAAACGTTTTTCAAAATACTTTTTTATTTGCAATGAAACAGTCACAAAGGACTCTTGAACAATTCACTGAGCGGCGCTCTCTCGTCGGAAGAATTTTTGCTCGCAATCAAAAATTACCATATAAATGGGTCTTCACGAACACGGGCTTATTTTGTGAATAAACTTCTAAAGAGTGTTAACGATACTTGTGTATGTATATATATAGCTTTTTGCTTAATTAACGAAGGAAATTCTTAAGAACAAAATAAATTAGTTCGTTTTCAAGTCCTTTTGGTGTATAATTTAGTTTGGCTGAATAAGCATCCCGTTATATTCTGCTTAACCGTGCTTATTGTGTTGCAGTGAGGACTAAGGCCCTAGGCTAATTGAGACCATGTTACATTTTAATGGTTTTAAATTCTCGCTTATAGTCCGAGTTACATATTGTCTTTTATAGGTATAAAAGCACCTTCACGCCTTTTCCCGCAATACAGAATAAGCAGCGGGAACCTATTTTTAAGACACTCATTTGCCAACTTTTGGCTCTAATTTCGAGACATTGCGTGTTGTTGTGGTGTAACTCAACGCCACACTTTGTAAAACAAAATGTGGCGACAGAATATCCGATTTAAAACTAAAATTGTAATAAAATTTGCTTAATTTCCCTTATGTAATTTGAATACCTATCAGAGACAGAAAACATTTCGTCAATACCACAACATCGTATTTTTGGCTCCAAAATGTGTTATATGAACACAATTTACTTGACCTACATATCATACGTGACAAGATAAAGAACAATAGATATATTTTGTGTCTGGATTTTATCCAAAACTACATAAACTCTTTTTGTTTCTTCATTTTGTAATAATGCGTATTTAGTTTGGGTTATATATGTGCTTCAATACAATACTAATATAAAAGATTAATATTGATTACAATTAAACGCTTTTATTGAAAATCATGCAAACAGTGTGCTTAGAAGTAAAAAATATATAAATAGTCAATTAGGCATATAGATTATAATTATTATTTTATTATAACTTGATACTTAACTATCGCGTTTACAGTCATTCGCTATCGCAATGACTCACGATTAGCTTATAATTATTATTTTACCAAATAAATCATTACCCAGTAGAAATCGAACCCACAACCGTCGCGTAAACAGCCCGATACTACCGCTACGCCACGACAGCCCTAACGTGCAGCTTCACGCTGTATCCCGCACACAGCAGGATAGGCAGAGGAAACCTAGTGTTAAGACACTCCGTTCCCCACTTTCTGCCAAATTCTCAACACCTGACACTAGAGCGAAAAAATGGAAATATAAATATTTCACTTCCTCGAGTGGGTATTTAACCCACTACCGTCGCGTCACAGTCACACCCTTGTGCCGCTGCGCCAAGACAGCCTTTATGTTATTAGGCAGAAAATTCGTAACAAAGATAGATTGTTTTCATAGTGTAATTAGTAACATCTGTACTGCAATAAAACATGAGAGGAGTAGATTATGCGTATAATATATAAATAGGTCTCGATTATACGAAGTGAATGCCCCGAGACCAGCTGTAGTCTATTATTGTACTGAGTAATACAGGGAGACAGTTGTATATTATATTACATATTTTATTTGACACAAAAACCAAAAAAAAAGCTTCTATGAGGCTACACTTATAGAAGGAGGTCCTGGTTCCATCATCAGATCATGATTCCATAATATTGTATTCTCAACCATGCTACGTATAGCTGCCAAGTTTCTTGATGAAATAATTATTAAATGCCGGTTAAATTGGGTTCCATAGATTTTATGATTACGAAGTTTCATAGCGACCTCAACAAAAGTCTGCTAACACTATGTTGCAATTTGTTCAAAGTAAAAAGCTCAAGTACTAGAAAGAGTACGTTCAACGTTTGATAAATGCGAGATCAGCTTAAATACTTTTTTATTATTATTTTACTACTAATTATAAATAAGTAAACTCTAACTACGAAATAAGGATTTTTTAAAATTTATTAGTAGAATATCAAATTTTACTTTTCTATTAAAAATATACAATAAATGCTTTTATATTTATTCATATACTATAAAGTCTTAACCGTATCTATTCCGAATAACATAAATTCGACATTTCAACAGAAACACCGCCTATTGTCATTTGTACAAAAACCATCCATGGCTGACCAAAACCAATCGTGTTTTGTAACAGCGTCGAAGAGACGTGAGCTGAATATTATTTGATTCAATTTACCCACAGGATAAACATCTAGACAGTGAATAAATCAATATAGAGATGCCTTAGTAGAAATAAGAGCTAGGCTGTTTAATGACGTCATTCGTGTGAATTTATTGAAAATTTGTTTCGTTATATTACTAGTATTTATCATTTCTTTTAAACACATAACAAACATGTTAAATACACCTCTGAAAAATATATATTTAGTTTTTACTCTAACTTTGTGGATTAAATACTTTTTGCAACAATAATTCTAACTATTGATTGTAGATACATACAAAAAAATATATACTAACAAAAATAGTTGAAGGTAGTATTTGTAAAATTCTTCGTAATAATAAACAACAATTGCTTAGATTACCTACAGAGTACAAAAATAGACAAAGTGCGGCGTTGAGTTCTGCCACTCAACATGTAATGCCTCCAGAATTCGTCAAGAAAGTGGGGAACGGAGTGTTTTAACATTAGGTTCCGTCTGCCTACCCTGCTGTGTGTGGGATACAGCGTAAAGCTGATCTACCGAGTAACTGCAATAGATGCACAACATAAACTTATTTATAAATTAATCTATTCTCCATTTTCCATAGCTAATAACATTGTGGTTAAGTAGTCGAAATCCAATACCTTAATCTTATCAAACATTCAAAAATATAAAAGCATATTAGGTTTAGTTTAGTCTTATAACTAAACTTTTTACTATAACTTTTGCATATAATTAGTCCAGTTTCAAATACGTCAGATTGACGTATCCTTCCTTGCTTATATTTTGCAGAATAAATATTAAATAATAAATAAAAATAAATCACCCCATACACGCTCAATATTGGCACGGTACATTACGCACGTGGGTGCGTGCATGGCTGCACCGATTTGATGTCAAACGAGTGAGTTATTTATAGATTATTTATGTGTCGTTAGCTCTCAAGTCTTATATAATTTCAAATAACTTTATACAATTATATTATGCTGATTTATAAATACTTTAAAAAAGACATGATAATATTGATGAATTGGAAAGAGTTTACAATCATAATTATATTTTATCATTTCTTAACAAAATTCTTGGGAACTAGTTATTTTGATGTATATATCTATTAAGTACTATAAAAAGTAAAAAAATATTTGAAAAATGTATTAAGTAATTGAATACCCAGTATATTATTATATATTATAGCAATAAAACAATAAAGATCACTTATCAGTCCGCTCAAAGTTTTACAAAAACCTTAAAAATGCCATGCAAAGGTAAACTTAACCAAAGACTTTACAACTGAGCGTAACAAAGCTCATGCTACACAATTCTAGACGCTGAAATATTAATTACAATCTCTGAAAAATCTTAAAAATATTATACTGAATTCTAATACCAAAGCATAAAATTCAATTTTCAATTTCAATCACGTACAGATCCGATTTGTTTGGTTTCTGCAATTCGGTCTTTAGGTACCAGAGCTTAGCTCTTAGCATTAATTTAAATTGCTTTTTCTAGGTTTTTAAGAGAGTGATTCATGAACTCGAGCTTAAGCGCTTGGAACTTGTGAGCTTGGCCTTGATTTATTTTTAGCTGTGCTTAATATGAAATTAAATAAATATCACACAAGAATTTTAAATCATGAAATAGTGCTATAACAAATATTTAAAAAAAAGTGAAGAACGTTTCTCTTATATAGCATGATAGACAGGGAGAACCTAGTGTCAAGACACTTCTATCTCCGCACTTAACATACATTATTCTATACAAGTTAGTTGTTTGATTTATACTTATTTGTAGCATGAAAGCTTATTGTTTGTATTTATATAATTCAAAATAAAAATTATTTTCATAAACTAAACCTGCGACTACTAATAATCACGTTTCTAAAGGGGATAAAAAAATATTCTTATTTTCATTTCTTCCTGTTAGAAATAGGGCACGTGGTATAGGACCACATCTGTCAAATTAAGATGAGAATATTTTCTTGTTTCTTATATATGTATATGCCACCGTTAGATTATTTAAACTATTTTGTTTGGTTTTTCTTTGTTCAAGCTTTACTGTTTTGGGTGCATACTAGCAAACTGACCAGCAAAAAGGAACAAAATATATATATTTTTAGAGGTGCTAATACTTAGACTTTTCATTTGACAGCAAACATCATACAATTCTATATTTTTCTTTTTTATTTTACCATTTTCGTAGGGCGCTCTATTTAATATAACGTCACAATATACCCGCGGACGATTGAGACCCTTCCAAAGATACCTCATTTGTCAAATTATGATACATAATTTAGAAGCTACAGATGAACATACATGCAGACATACTGGTCAAAATCATAACCCTCCTTTTTGCTTCGCTGTAGTCGGATAATAATGTAAAATTTAAAAAAAATGCAGTTTTTGTTATAACCATTGTATATTTATTATATAAATTTAAATTAATTAATCTAATTAAAAAGTGTTCTTTATTAGTTTTTTACGACTCGACCCTTTATAGCTTCAAGTGACGGTAATGAAATTTGGCACGTCGCGTCGCCTTGGTGGTCTCTAAATAAAGTGATTTTATTTAACTCAGTTAACTAATTAAGAAAATTAAGTACTTCGAACTCTTAAGGAAAAGTCTATAGGACTTATCAAAGAATACCTTTATTGGAGGGTTGATACTCGTAAAATCTGTTTCTTTTTTCAAAAAATGTAATCAGTTTCACGCTGTATCCCGCACACAGCAAGGTAGGCAGAGGAAATCTAGTGCTAAGACACGCCGTTCCTCACTTTCTTCCGAATTCTGAAGGCATTGCGTTTTGAGTGGCAGAACTCAGCGCCACACTTTGCCCTGACACCAGAGCGAAGAAATGGAAATATAAATTTAAATAAATATTTTATCTCCTCGAGTGGGGATCGAACCCACAACCAGTCGGTTTTACAGTCACACTCTATGCCCCTGCGTCACGACAGACGCACCGTACTTTTTTCGTACTTTTATTAATATCGGCAAATCTATTTTCGTGCACTACCCAAGAATTTTATGAGTACATGCTACATAAGCCATTTTCTCAGTTTTTTATGGAATATGGCGCCAAGATAAGTGGAATAGAATGGAAGTTATGCCTTCCTTGGTCTTCTCTTTTTAAGTAGCATAGAAAAGTTGTCTTTTAATAAACTTTTAAGCCGATAGAATTTTTATATTGTAAATGTTTTCCAGAATGGAATTTGAATTAATTATTTAAAACAAAACTATAAGCCTATATAAGCTTCATGCTATATCCCGCACACAGTACGATAGCTAGAGGGAACCTAGTGTTAAAAACTCCGTTCCCGCTTTCTGCCGAATTCTGGAGGCCTTGCGTGTTACCTTTATTTTATAAAGTAAGCTACAATTGTTTCATTTATTGCCTTTTTCTTGTTACAGTGGAAATTTTGAAGTCCCGAACAGCTTTATGGATGTCAGCGGACGGTCACATGGTGCTGTACGCCACATTCAACGACACTCTCGTCCACGAACAAAAGTATCCCTGGTACGGAGCGGCTTTGGATACTGATGACCCGGCTAAGGTATTTTTTTTAAGTTAAAGTCAAATAATTTTTATTCAAAATAAGAAGTTGCATCCTTAATTTTTTGAAGGTCAAATAATTTAGCACCATTTCACTAAAGTTAATGCCTCAAAACTACACTCAAAATGGTTAGACGCTGAGCTTTGCCACTCGACAATCTTTCAGAAATAGACGAGAAAGAAGCTTAATAAAAAAAAAGAAAAACGGTACAAGGCACTTCTACTGTATTTTTTAAAAAACATATTGCTCTTTGTTTCTTTGCTGTACTTTAATTGTCTTTATTGCTATTGCAAGTTCTCACTTCGTGCCAATGTTGATAACTGTAGGTTCAGAAAGTACTATACGTTTTAATTACGCAGCGAAGTTCATAGAAAATGCAAGAAAATCTTGTCTTTTGATTGCGCTGACTTAGAAACTTACCTCCGTTTATACCTTTTGAGATATTTAACCCTAAAAAACTTAAAAACACAAAATTTCATAAGAAAGAACCTCCAGCAACTAATCAATAAAAATTGCTTAGCAGAAGTACTCGAACGAGTTAGCCAAAAACTCCCCCATTCACATCGTTTTATTTAAAAATCTCATACATATTTAACAATTTACTTGAAGTATAAAATTACTTAATTCATAAAATCGCTGTCGCATCAAAGTGCAGTATAATATTGATATACCACGCGAGTAGCAAGGCAATTTAATTTTGCAAAGTAAACGCTTTGTCCTAATATTGTATAAGGTTTAAACCCAGAGGCTAGAAAGAATATGAATAGACTGCATAAAGAAGATTAGCTCGTTCATTCAAGTATCGTTTGAATAAATCAGACCAAAATGTGATGAATATTTTAATATTTTAGGTC
Organism: Heliconius burneyi; assembly: GCA_018247715.1. NCBI lineage: Eukaryota > Metazoa > Arthropoda > Insecta > Lepidoptera > Nymphalidae > Heliconius > Heliconius burneyi. The sequence continues at coordinate 1,188 of DWGR01001688.1, read as the reverse complement.
TAAATACATAGTATTACTTAACATATGTCTATAAATACGAGACCATAAGGGCGCAGTGGAACAGCTTTTAACTGTGATGGTTATGGTTTCGATCTTGGGGGAATTAATTATATTTGTCCTTTCTCTAGGGCAAAACATAAGCGCGGCGATTAGTTCAAAAGCAGAAAACGGAGAGCGGTAAATCGTGACACTAGGTTCTTACTTATAGGTTATGATTGCTGCTCCTTATTGAAATAATGTTATTGGATTAACACCTTACTGTTTGTATATTTTAATTATTTTTTTGTTTTATATTTTTTAAAGTTGAGGAACATTTGTGTTTATAATACTTAATACATTTTTTACATTTTTTTTTAAATTTTAATTTTAATGCTTAGTAACTATACAACATTGGCTCAAAAGTTTTCAATTAAATTCAACATGTACAATTTTATCTGTAACTTGATGTAACACAATGGAGTTATATTTAATGTATATATATACACAAAACGTATTTCTTTTATAAATACGTTCTGTCTTTTTATATAGTGCTAGATATTTTTCTCATTTAGAAAAGTAATATTATCATGATCTATACCGGAAAGACGTTGTTTCCACGGTAGTTTATATTATGGGTTTAAATAACTCTAATGTTTGGACAATCACGTATTTTTTTTACAAGATTTCTTATTTTGTAATCTCTATACTGTATCCCGCATAAAGCAAGGAAGACAGAAGGAACCTTATATCGCATGTCAGTGTAGGAAGCACTTTCCGACCAATTTCCAAATATGCGAAAAGTGGTGAAATTCAACGCCGCGTTTTGTCATGTTACCAAAGCCAGAGAATTAACTTCCCAAATGAGAATCAAACTCCCAACCAACTCGTTTACAGTTAGACGATCTGCCACTGCACCACAACGACCACGAAAGATATCTTAAATTTCAATAAAAATACGATTTTTTTGTAAAAGTCTAACGTTACCATCTTGTTTTAGATAAACGATATTGCCGTTACGTTGGCATGGTTAATCAATTCGTAGAGTACTTCTTTTCAATATTGCTCGTACCATTTCTTTGATGTATTGTAGAGGCGTGTTATTCTTCAAAATATAATATATATGTATGTTATGAATTATTAGGCATTTTTATATAACTAAAAATCAGTTTTACGCTTCAGCAGAGTAGGCAGAGGGAACAGTGCTCTCTG
>DWGR01001687.1:0-15371 GCA_018247715.1 Heliconius burneyi | reverse complement strand
GGTTAGAGCCTTGTTTGCCAATGATCTTATCGATGTTTTTCTTTATTGTATAAAAATCCTTTTAAGTGTGTTTAACATGCCCCTATCCTTTATTTGAGTGAAGCTCAGTCGTCCAGATACTATCTTTTGTATATAAAGACTTCCATTGCTGATGTCCGCAAAATATATCATGATAATTTAATACCAACCATACGTTATTTGGTATACAATTATTATTAGTTAACTATGCAAGTGCTCTTAGTATATTTGGTACTAAAACTCATGTTTGAATTACAAAATAATGAAGGATGCTAATCCATTAATTGTATTTTTACACGAAGACCTTAAAATCCACATGATGACAGGCTTTCTCAAGACCTAAATTACAGTTAGAAATTTTTTTTGTTCAATGTGTTATTTTAAATGGCTTACGTAAGTACTAGTGAAGTTAGTCTACAAAACAAATAAAATATTTACTAACGCCTGAAATTTAAATAAAAGGAACATATAATTGTGACAATAAAGTATCCGGAAATTGTAAATAAAACAAAAAAGTATTAATTTATTCATCAATATTTATTTTGTTGCCTTCAAAATAGGCCCCATTTGATGTAATACACATTTGCTAGTGCTTCTTCCAATCTTCGAAACATGTTTTATATTAGCACTTTCCGGGATCTTCTTTAGCTCTCGCGTCGAATTCTCTTTTATGTCTTCAATTGACTCATAACGGTGTCCTCGGAGTGGCAATTTGAGTTTAGGGAACAGGAAAAAGTTGGCTGGAGCTGGGTCTGGTGAGTACGGTGGTTTATCGATGGTATTTATCGAGTTTTTGGTTTTAAATTCGGTCATGACGATGGTCATTATCGTCATGCAAAATCCACAAATTTTCCTTCCATAATTCCGGCCGTTTCCTACGGACTTTCTCGTGCAAACGCCTCAATACAGCTAAATAGTATTCCTTATTGATTGTTTGTCCCTCCGGAAGGAATTCATAGTGGATCACACCTCGAATATCGAGGAAAACAGTGAGCATCACCTTCACTTTTGACTTGTTTTGGCGCGGTTTTTTCAGTTTTGGCTCGTTTTTGGTCTGCCATTTCGATGATTGTTGATTTGTTGGCAAATCATACTCGTAGACCCATGTCTCATCGCCAGTTATGATGCGTTCCATGAATGAGGAATCAGCATTGGCACGCTCCAGCGTGTCTAAAGAGGCTTCTTCACGATGCTTTTTATGTATGAAATTCAGCTCTTTTGGAACAAGTCTGCCAGCGGCCTTCCTCATGTCCAAAATATCAACCAAAGTCAAACGAACCGACTCTCGAGAGATGTTAAGGTCTTGTTCTATATCTCTAACACTGGTATGACGATTTTCGAGCACAGTTTTCTTCACAATTTCAATGTTTACATCGGTTGAAGAGGTTGAAGGTCGTCCGGAATGAGGCAAATCTTCAAGGCCGTTTTTGAACGCTTTGTACCAATCATAAGCTTGTGTTTTTGATAAAATTAATTCACCGTAAGCCTCTCCCAATATTTTTATCGTTTCTGTATACGAAATTTTGTTTGTAACACAAAATTTAATGCAAACTCTCTGTTCAATTATTGGATTCATTATAAAAATCGCCGCGTACTACAGAGGTGTATTTACTAAACTGAGTGCTGTCAACAAACTAGCTGCCAGATTGATGAATGATGAATTGAAATTTCCGGATACCTTATTGTCACAATGTATGTACAATACATTGTTGTTCTTTGAATGTTAGGCGTTAAACTTGGAAACCAAATGTCATCAACGTTGATTGCTATTCTTACATTACAGGCAGGCACTATATGTTAAATAAATATCCCTAATAGAATCTATTTTTTTAGAAAATTATAAAAAAATGAAAAAAAATCTACTAGTGTCGGATTTTTTCCTTTATATACACCCAATTACTTAACTGGATACCAAATTTCAACGGTTTAGGTCATCTGCAACTGGGTTAAAATTAAGGCCTATAGGTCAGTCAATAGATGATAATGTTTGGATGTCACTATCTAAATAACCTATTGAGCTGTGCTTATGAAATTTAAAGCATGTATACAAGTAGTGGGTTTAAGTATTTGAGCCAAATTTGACAACTTTCGGAGGCCTCAAATGGTTCGTGTAAAATTACACACAGTGCTGCTTGCCGTTTCTGTTTTATTATATTTATTATTTAAACTTGGCTGGACGTGCTCCGCGCGTCTTGATTTCAATAATAATTAAATAGTCATTAAATATGAGCAGATATTTTGTAACCTTTCAATTACGATGAAAGTTCAAAAATTATTGTGTGGCCTAGAAAAAAAATAATTCTTATCTCCACGTTTACTCTGAACTTTAAAAAGAGTTTGAAAATAAACGAATACATTAAAATATTTATTTACATAACGCTTTGATTTACTTACATATTATATAACGAAAATTAGATTTATTATATATAACAATTATTAATAAATCTACTCATTATACAAAAAAACATCCAATAAAATAATAATTAAAATATGATTATCATTAAAAAAAACTAAAATATAGTAAAATGTAACTTAGATAAGGTAAAAAAAGAAGAGACATTAAAGAATTATATAAAAATTAAATTAATAATGACAAAAGAAATATTTTTTTTTTATTTTTAATTGTAACAGTACTTACTTGTATTTAAGGCCAGATTAAGTACACTAAACTTTTTCTTTGAAAAGCTAATTTGAGCTTTTAAATAAAGTATAAGTTATACAATATATTAAGCAACAAATTAGTCATTGCATTTCAAAGATAAATTATATTTTTAGAATAAATAACACATTAGTTGTTAGTTCAATTTATGAACATTACATTACAATCGGAAGTAGCGATACATTAGTGTTAAATTACGCTAACACAAACTTCTATTCATTCCGGGGTTTAGATTTTAATCCACTTTATGTAAACATTGCCGGCGCGGTGTTCTCTACGCGGTTCATAAAATGGACGTTTTAATCTTATAAGCTTGACTTAAGCGGATTTCAGAATAGTTTGGAACTGTATGTCAGGTGAACGAAATGTATTGCGTAGCTTCATTAATAGCTTAATATTAATATTTTAATGTACGAGTGGTATTGGTCACACACCCATCCCATTTCTACTAAGTAAAAGAAGGATGGCATCAGGGCTGCACCAGCAAGTTTTTATCTTCCCATACTGTGTAAGCGTTTTTGTATCGCGAGTATGTCCAGTGGAGTATGTCCAGCACAACAAAATGCACTACTAGCGAAATATCATATAATCATCGTCATATTAAAGGGGCTAGCCAATATGAAGAAGAGGTATTTCTAGCTTAAATTGCATAATGGAAGATATAAATATCCCAGTTAAATTAGTTGAGGTTGGTGAAAGCCGGTATTCTCACACGTTTTACATATTTTATTTATTTTACACTTATCTATACATGTATTTAATTGTACTTTACTTCTGTAAGGTTCCGTAGGTATTTCCTTTCACGCGCCACACCACTGTAGAATGGCCTACATGTGACAGTGTTTCCAGGAGGATACTCTTAAAAAGTATGGTGGGTGCATCTACTGCCACCCTAAATATCGATTACACATATGTAGCTCCGAAGTTTGTTACATGGGGTCGGGGGCTACGGCGATTACTTACCAAAAGTTAATTCATGCGTCCGTTTTCCTTGTCGTTTCTAATAAAAAAACCGAAGCAAAGCGGGTCAGGCTCGCCCACCAAGGGTTCCGTACAAGAATTGGAGGTGTCGACCTTTTTCTGAAATTCAAGCTTAGCTTAGCCAGAGCACTTTTATCTGATACATCACTTGAAATATTGGCTTTAATACCAAATTTTGCCCCATTTTAAAGGCTTTTTTAGGATATAACCACAAATGTATAGTGTTTTGATTTTTTCCTAAATTTATCCGCAATTGGACTGGACGAATAAACTTGATCAGAGTTCTGTAACTTTCAAGGAAAAAAGGGACCCTTATAAAATCACTTTGTTGTCCGTCAGTCTGTCTGTATGTCAAGAGCCTTTATCTCAGGAATAATTGCAGAGATCGAATTAATATTCAAACCATATAACTAGATCTATTGTCCCATGATTTCCTGATAAAATGCGGACAAGTGAGGTATCAGATGAAAGGGTTCTGGCTAACCCTCAGTGGGCGAGCCCGACTCGCACTTGTCTGTTTTTTTTTAAAGTGCCCACTAAAACTGTCAATCTCTTTGATAGAAGTTATAAAAATTGGCGTTACTATTTCGGCTTAGGGTAAGACAGATATGGTACATAATACATATTGTTAATTACATATATCAATTACTACGAGTATTTGATTAAATCAAAAATCAATTCTGATTCTTTGAAAAGATCGTAATTTTACCCCAAAAATACTGAATACTGGTTTTCATTTAAGATTTTAATTAATAAAAGTAAATATAATAACATATTAATTTGGACTTCATTGATATTACTCATTGATTATAAAGTTACAATTACAAACAATATTTTTCTAGTAGTCTTTCTCACATAATATACATATATAAAGACGTAATTATTACAAACAATTATTTATCCTTCAATATCATTTAATAAATAGATATATTAAATAATTAAGGTTGTCAATAGTCCCTAAAATTTTATAATTTTGAAATACATATTTTTGTGTTTCACGCCAATTTTGTAAAAACTGTTACCATATCGTGCAGCTATCATTGCTTTGGAAAATACAATATTAAATAGTAAATGTAGATTACACATGATTTGATATTAAAATAATTAATAAAATTAGCCCGCCACAAAGGTGTCACTGTAAGGCGACGTTTGTGGGTTCGATCTCCACACGAGGAAGTGAAATATTTATTTACGTTTATATTTTCCATTCCTTCGCTCTGTTATCAAGGCCAAGGCGCGGCGTTGAGTTATGCCACTCACGCAATACCTCCAGAATTCGGCAGAAAGTGGGGAACGGATTGTCTAAGATACAACGTTCCCTCTGCCTACCCTGCTGTGTGCGGGATACAGCGTGAAGCTGTTTTTTTACTAATAAAATGAACAATATTTATTTATAAATAATTTATTTCATTCATATTGAGTTTTCATAGGTTTCTGTATAACATTATAAGACTCGCTCCTATTGAATTTTTATAAAATTTTGTATCGAAATTATTAAACAAATGTAAATTACATTAAAATATATGTTCGAGAAATATTTTAATAACTAGCATAACTTATTATGTTTTTAATTATATGTATATGTATAAAAACCAAAACATGATTTCGCGGCTAAGTTTAGTTGTACTTACCTTATTTAGTTCCTCTATAGACATTGTGTAATTATTAAGTATTTTAAATCATTTGGATGTTATTTGTTATTAATTTTATCATTAATTGTATTTTTAAAATCGTGACGTGATATGGCATAAGATTACTGAGTATTAGGCTTGAAATATTTTCCCCTATAAGCTGTTCCCGTCAAAGAAGCGCAGACGCTTCCATCCTGAATATTTAAAAGATTATCCTTTTACTAATAATCGTTATGAACCGATGTCTCCTATCATTATGACCAACTCAGTTATATTATCAGATGATAACTACAAAAAGCAAACAAATATTTTTATAAGTAGTTAGTAAAATAAAACACATACTATATGCTATAGAGATCTTTCATCGAATTCCATCATCAGATAAAACGTACAGCATTTGCCTTGATTTCATTATCCGAAAAATTAAATTTAAATTAAATTAAAGATTTAAGCCTGATTTAATTCACAATAACTTTTAAATTGTATAATAAGCTAGAATTGAAATAATAGTTGCTAGAATTTCAGTGGTTGTGGGTAAATGAAAAAGTATATTAGATTTAATTTATTTGTTTAGTAACACTGATCAAATATTAGGAAAAACCTAGAATATGTATAAAGATGGTGGAAAAATTAATTTTTACTATTGCTGGCTTCTTCATTCGATTTTGAGCTGCCAAGATATTCCTGTTTGATCATATCGGCCCCCATTTCACCTATCATCATTGACGGAGCATTAGTGTTTCCACTCGTTACGTTAGGCATAATACTAGCGTCTATAACACGAAGATTTTTAACACCATGAACTTTTAAATAATTGTCTACAACTGCAGTTTCAATACTCGGGCCCATTTTACATGTTCCTACTGGATGATCTACAGTAAGAGCAAGGTTTCTCAAGTAACACTTCCAGTATTCGTCACTTTGGAATTGCAAATCATTACACTGAGTTATATTTATTCTCTGAACAGTTGCATTGATAGATTTAAAATAAGGTGCGTCAATTATCTTTACCAACGCTTTAATACCTTCTGAGATCGTTTGGACATCTCTTTCGTCTTCAAAATAACTATATTTAATTATGGGCTTGTCGTAAGAACATGATGATCTCAGGGTTATAGAGCCTTGGGAAAGTGGATGTAATAGAATAACACTAAATATATACAATGCTTTCTTATCATTAGGTGCTGCAAAAGATGCTGCGACCTCGTCTTTATATTTTCCAAAACGTGCTTTTAGCCCTGTAGTATTTTTCTTGAAAATAACAAAATGATTTTGGAATTCAGGATACGAAATATTGTTGGTACGAGAGTAAAATGCACAAACGTCGCTGAAATAATTCTGTGCAAGCAGGCCACTTTTGTTATACATATATTTAATCACTTCGTATTGGTTAATGTTTGGATCTGCATTTCCATCGTCGTCTCCATAAATAGCTATAGGTGTATAGCTATGGTCTTGCAAATGCTTGCCTACATTGGGTGAATCAACTTTCACTGTTATGTTATTAGCCACTAAATCGGCTTTAGGACCAATTCCTGACAACATCAATAATTGCGGAGAGTTAACGGTTCCACCACTCACAATAACCTCTTTATTGGAATAATATGTTTTGTTTTGACCATACACATTTACTTGCACTCCGTAAGCTTCGTTTTTATCGTTTAAGAGAATTTTGTACACATAAGCTCCGGTGACTATTTTCAAATTACTTCTTTGTTTAGCAGGTACTAAATATGAAGAATATACACCACGCCTTTTGCCACTTGCAGCATTCATTGATATTATTCCTGAAACACCATACCCTTCATATTTAGCTGCGTTAATGTCTTTCACTCTTTTATATCCAATGTAATCCCAGGAGTCAATAATTTTCTCAGTTAGTCCTCTGTAAGTGCTATTGCAGTTATTTATAGCTACAGGACCATCACTTCCATAAAAGCTTTTTATGTCTGGGTCTTGTAATAAATTCATATTTTGTAAGCTTTCAAGTTTCTTGTATTTAGCGTTAACATTTTCTGGCGACCAACTAGGATTCCCTGCGTCTTGCCAACTTTTAAAATCAGCGTCTCTGCCTCTTACGTATATCATAGCGTTAATTGAACTGGATCCACCTAACATTTTTCCACGTGGCCACCGAATCACGCCATTCTTTACTGCTTGATGGTTTACACCATCATTTTCAAGATCGTATTGCCAATCGAAATATGTATTGTAAAGTTGAGTACTCATATTAGGTATCTAAAATGTAAAAAATAATGACAGTTAAATATATATATATATATATATATATATATATACACACTAGTTTGTTCGGTACAACGTTTTAAAAAATATAATCTTTCTATTATATAAAAATATCTTACGTCGTCGCGGTAGACTTGTATATTACGTTATGTATAATATTTACGTTATTTTATTTTTTGTAAATTTAAGCGTATAAATTCACGCTTTACACCCGAACATCGGTGTAAATCATCGGACTTACACACATCTACTCAGATATTTTAAAACTCTCCCGTTGTTTAAAACTCTCTCCCTTATTTTAAAACTGTTATAGCCTCTAAGATATACATTTAATAGATACACTGTTAAAGTCAAATTCGATCTATATAAAACGTACAACGTATCTAAGGCATTACAGAATATTGCTATATTGTTTGAAGTAATTTCTTTTTAAGTTATTATTCTTTGATCATAAGAGGTTGGTGTGTAAACCGATCAGGGGGCGAAGCCCTCTGGTAATTCTATAAACAAATAAAAGTTAATAAGGCTTATATATAGCTCTTACGTCAGATTCGATGGGTGGTGTGAGACCTGCTTCCAGCAGTAGCACTGTCCAATTACTAACTTCGCTAAGACGAGCTGCTACCGCACCTCCGGCAGACCCGCTTCCCACGATAATAAAATCGAACGTTTGATTATCTAAAATAAAAATGGTACTTGTTAAAGAAGAAAAAGAAAAGGTAAAAACTAAGAAAATTAATATAGATGTAATATTTCTTTTCTTTACTTATTAATTTAAAAGTTTTAAATTATAGTATAAACATATATTAGTTTTTAAATTTATAATGGCAAAAATCAAATAACTTTTAATTATATATACTTAATCTGGCCACAAATACTGTTGCAATTAAAATACAAATTAGTGTTGGAATCTGCTATTTTTATATATGGCCGGAGATTCAATAACAGATCAATTCATCAGATCTGAGAAATGCTTGTTCTACGACTATGATGATTTAGAGTCACTAATACAATCCATACGATTGGCAGTGAAAATTTTTCCAATTGAAAGAATGCATATTAGTGTTAAGTAACCGGCCTCAATGCCTAAATGGAAGGTATTGCTGCAAATGGACACCACATCGAAAAATCTTTATATATTTTAAATAGTTCTATAACATACAGTATATTAGTAATAAATGTTACGTACAATAAAAAAATGGTTTTACAAATCAATATAATATTATAAATTACATAGAGTATAAACTTTAGTCTTACTTCCTGTATCATTACTCGGTGCCTCAAATACAAAACACTGAGACGCAGCTAATAGATTGATTGCCGACGTGAAGAGTTGAGAAGCTGCTCCTGTGGTTGTGGAGCAACCAGTAGTGCCGGTGCTAATAGAAGAAAGATTGCACGTTATTATTATTATTTCTTTGTATTTTTAAAAATATAATTTAAAAGTAAAATTTAAAGTGACTGACATTTTTTCAAATTTACGTTGTATCCTGCATATTGCTATATGCAGAATACAGCGAGAATCTAAAAGAAAACAAATCGCTTATTAGATAGGGGCGGAAGAGGGAACCTAGTGTTAAGACACTCCGTTCCGCCGAATGAACGACCCATTGTGTGTTGAGTGGCGAAACTCAACACCATGCTTTGGCTTTTTACCAGGGTGAAGAAATGAAAATACCTATACCTCGCTTTACGTCGTGTCGTTTTGCGTTTTTTTCGAAGTTGCGTCGCTGCTTAATTTTTACTGATTTTCACTGTGCGTCGTTAGATTTTTGAAATTGTGTTGTTTTGGATTCGAGTCTTTATTTTTTTTTATCTTTTTCCTAAAATATGACATCACCTTTGTTTTTAATTGCGCCATGACATTAAAATTTGGAGATTCCCTTTCTAACTTAAAATCAACGCAAATTTAATACAATTTTATTTTACAAAAAGAACAAAATTTAACCTCCAAGCATCCAAGCAAGCAACATGTTTGATTGACGAAGCTATGGAGATTGCTACTTTAAAAAAAAACTGTTCAATAAACATTGGACCAATTCTTTGTGAAAGAAAGCCGACCTACGACAACAGCCATTATGGACTCACCTGGACAGTGAATAATTTTAATTAAATTTTCATAAATTAAATGAATGTGCAGTTTATTTTGTTTAATTGAATACGTTTTTTGTATATTAGTTTTGTTTAAATAATTTTACTTTATACATAAATAATAAATCAATCCCCAAGTGGGAACCGAACCCACAGTTATCGGGTTTGCGTATGGCAATGCGATCTGCATTACCATTCATTGACAGAAGACTTACGGATTAAGTAAGAGCGGATGTAACGAAATTTCTATTCGAATGAGGAAAATGTTTAAATGTTCCTTTACAAAATTAAGCCACCGTTCGTTCAGAAAGAAATATATTATATGAGCGAGGCAATCATTAACTTAAGTAAAATTCCTAACAAGAAAAAGGTAAATTATTTCAAACACACAATAATGTACTTACAACAAACACATTTTGAAGTAGGGCTTCAGCCGGCGAGCTAATAGCAACTGTAATTGTCTCACCTATCTTTTCGCTTATATTACGTCCAAAAACAAATAAATCGTCATTAAATACATAACAGTAAAAAAACGTGAATATATTATAGAATCGACATCTGTTTTGTGGCCTACGATATAACAAATTAATAACATATGTACACACTTTTTGTTCTTTTATTTATTATAAAAAAAAATTAAAATGTGCTTATAATTCATTTAAAAGCCGAAGTTTCGTCGTGTTTGACAGTCGTCGCTTGTGGCGAGCTCAATTCTTGATTTTCCATACTTTATAATTATCAAAATTAAATATTAAAATAGTATTTTATTTATTTATTACATCGTACTTGCTGTATTTTGTTTGCAATTCGCCGCGTAATCAAAACCTATGGGGTGTTTCTTTTAAGACTACAGTTATGAAGCTTAGTATGAAGTGAGAGCTGGCAGTTTAAATAAAGAAAAAAATCTAATTAGTGATATTTCACAGAAAAAAAATATTACACACTTGTAATTGTTAGAAAAGTTCATTTCATACAATATGAATGCATACGTCCGCAAAATTGAAGCTTATCAAATTTTATAAATTGTACTTTCCGTTGAGATACCATCCTGAAATTGATACGGAACGCTCGTTGTGCGAGTACGAGTCGCATTTCACTCGTTCTGAATGTCCAAGTGCAAGTTAAACTATTCTAATTTGAACGATCTTCGACGTCCTCGATCCACTTAGTAAATATATTTTAACTAAACACTACGGACTGGTCCGTACCTTTGTCAGCTTTTAAAAATTATCACTTTTAATTTTATTTTTATCTATTACTTAAACTTGGCTTCTTATTATATCTATGTATTTATTTCGTAAGAAAATCCAGTTTCTTATTTCCATTGACTATTTTGTATATATTTAAATTAATATCTATTCACTTTTGCTTTGATGGATCTTAAGTGCCTATCAGAAGGTAGGGAGCTTAGAATATTAACCTTAAGAAGGCTTAACCGAAGCGGCCGTAGCCTCTACTATGCTGAATATGACCACAACGTTTCTATCTTTAATATCTATTTTTAAATGCTACAATACGTTGAGGAGCAGCATTTTAACTGCATCCTCATCGATACTACTGTGGTAAAAGAACCTATGAATCAATCAGAGTTATTATTACATCAACTGCGTGCAAAACGCTGTCATGCAATAGAAATTTTGCGACTTCGAGTTCTCTATTGTTCGTCAAGTTTTGAATCATCTTATGGACCTATGAGCTCTGGGGTACCACACGGCTCAATATGGGGTCCGTTACTTTTTTAAATTCATTAATGATATTGGTATCTGCTTCAAACATTGTCATTTTCTTATAGATGCTTATGACCTAAAAATATACCGAACCAATAAATGCTCGAAAGGACCAGCTAAAATCCAGGATGATTTGGATAGATTTTCAGTATACTATCGTGTTAATAGAATGAATCCAATTCTAAACAAATCTAAGTCTCTGACAATTACTACGAAGAAAAATCACATTGATAGTACGCATTGGCTCAGGGGTGTCTTAATCGAGAGAGTCAAACAAATTGAAGACTTAAGAATTAACTTAGATAGCAAGCTTTATTTTGACATTCATGCAAAAAACATTGTAAATAAAGGCGTTTAATGGCTTCATTCTGAGATCATGTAATGGTTTCAAATATTCTAGAACTTATTTATACCTTTACAAATCTCTTATCAGATCTCAAATATAATATGCTGTAGGTATTTGGAACCGACTTTATTTAAAGTATATCAAAAGTGTTGAAATGGTACAGAAATTCTAAAGATGTATTGTAATATGTAAATGTACTCAGTTGTCTTATGATGTGTTGTTAAACAAATATAATTTACTAAATTTAGCCTCTAGACGTATATAACACAGTACTATGTTACTTTATGGCATCTCCATCTCTATACATTATTTTAAAACAAAAAGAAAAACCGATTTCTAATAATGAACCAAAAAGAAACAAAATAATTTTACAGAGATCTTATAATTTTGAAGTCGGTACCAAGGAAAACAAACTGAAGTTGATAAAAAATAAACTTTAGCAATTTTGACCGGATCCCATAATCGGAACCTTACCAAACTTTCACAAAATTATTCTTGAAGTGTATATTTTCAAATAAAAAAAGAATCATTCGAAATCGGTTGGCCCAACATTGAGTTATTCGCCCATTTGTCGCGCACATACCGAATGCAAATTTATGACTTATGTAATTTTCGCATAGAAACCATTGTCAGAAATAGACTAAAAAATGGTAGCACATGGAAATCAGTACCTTTCAAATAAAAAAAATCATCAAAATCGGTTCACCCAGTCAAAAATTATGAGGTAACAAACATTATAAAAAAAAACAGTCGAATTTATAACCTCCTTTTCTTACAGAAGTTGGTTAAAAAAAAGTAGCAATTCGCCTCTGTCTGGCCTTTTTAGCTCTTCTTCTAAAATTTCCAACGCATATTGATGCGGTTTTCACCATTAGGTACAATATTTGTCAGGGAAGGTTTATTATTTGTACATTCTTATGTAATTTTACATAAATACGATAAATGTGTATAAAGTCCTACACGTTGAGACTCTTTCGCTCATACACTGCCTTACTAAGTACTACCGTAATGATAATAATGTATTAGAGTATTGTTCCTCTTAATAAGATCTACAAAAAGTCAGCATATTCGTATCTTATAAGGATAATGAGTAGTGATCATATTGCTGTCTAAAAATAGTAATTTGAATATATGTTTTATTGTGAAGGATGTTTTTTTCCATTATGATACTAATCCTTATACTTTTAAATACTTTATTAATTTTCTACATTAGACAAAAGGTAAGTTTTGCTTTACACTATTCCGAAATTACAAATACTTTTAGAGGAAAACGTATTTAATTGTTGACACATCACGCCATCTTTAAACAGCTTTATCGACTTATGTTTCATTTATTCCCTACTCTCAGCATATAATTAGGTATATTAGTTACTTTGGCCATTTAATGTAATGTTATCAAAATATCGTTTACCGTTTTTAATTTTAATAAATACTTGAGACGATTAATAACACAGATTTAAATTTACGATACTAAAAAACCTTTGCTACGAAAAGACTCGCCGCTCACAATGCGTCCCCCCACGTTTGCTAATAATAGCGCATCCACACCTGCCTACTTTCCCCAGGGCGTGGACGGATGGCCTGGCCATCATGCTGCCCAAGGCTGGAAAGAGCCCAGGACACCCTGAGGGTTACTGATCTATGAGCCTCCTCAGCGCGGTGCCTAAGCTGTTCGAGCAGTTATCCCTCCCACTTCCCCAGTCGCACATCCTCCATGATGCGAGCTGCATTAAAAAACCGAAAGAAGAGTGCAATCGCAGCCTTCCTCGATGTAGCACACGCCTTCGACCGCGTCTGCCAGCCAAGGCTACCTCATAAAGTGCCTAGAGCCGACACACTCATCACATCGCGCATGTTTTCTCCTCACTACCTGGGCAGCATTTTGTAGGCAGAGGGAATCTAGAACTAAGACACTCCGTTGCCCACTTTAAGCCAAATTCTGGAGGCATTGCGTGTTGAGTGGCAGAAATCAACGTTTTGAGAAATCTCGACACCAGAGCGAAGAAATTAAAATATAAACGTTAATAAATACTTCACTTTCTCGAGTGGTGATCGAACCCACAACCGTCGCGTTACAGTCACACCCTAGTGCCACTGCGCTGTGACGGCCTCAAATCCCTAAGGTTTTAATAATTTTCACATTAGCAATCCCTAGTCTTCGTGGACCTACATTATATATAAAAACAGGAACATAATTTAATATAATAAATAATATAGTAGTTAAAGCGGGCGAAGCCGCGAGCAGGTCGTTAGTAAATAATATAAATGATTGTATTGGAAAGATATGTTGTCAAGTACCTGTAGCCCATATTCGAAGTGTTCGTTAACATAAACTTTTTTAAATCTCGATGTGTAGAAATAATGCTGGTTTTAGGGCACCAATTAGCCGCATGCTCGAATTATATAATATAAAATTTAATGACATAGATATTTTCGGTCTGCCTGCATTGCACTGTATTTGGTATCTTTATGAGAAGTGTAATAGAGAATCTCAAATATAAAATATTTAAATCACAGTCATTTGACTGCAGATACTCTCAAATATGAAACCTTTTTTTAGTTATTTTTTTTTAATTGTATGTTTTATCTACACTGCATTTCTGATCGAATATCGTTCATGTAATATCGATGATGTTGGGTCTACAATTAATAACATTATAACTATGCCTTAGATTTATTGTAAACCTGTTTTGTGATCTTTTTGATTTTCAATTTAAAAAAGTACATTACATGTAGTGATTATGTTTTTTATACATAGAAAGTCACGGAGAATGTTTTATATACTAGGACAGATCAAATAAAACTTTCTTTTTTATTTTTAAGCAATTTAATAAAAACAATGATAAACTGTTAATATATTTTCTCATTAAACATAACACTTTATCGTTAAATTAATTACTATTGGTATTGTTGCCCACTTCACTGGCTTTGGAGCTGCCAAGATATTCTTGTTTAATCATATCGGCCCCCATTTCACCGATCATAATCGATGGACCGTTGGTGTTTCCACTTGTTAGGTTTGGCATAATACTAGCATCTATAACACGTAGCTTCTTGGCACCATAAACTTTTAAAAAGTTGTCTACCACAGCGTTTTCAATATTTGGACCCATCTTACATGTTCCCACAGGATGGTACACCGTTAAAGCAACATTTCTTGCGAAACATTTCCAATAATCATCGCTTTGGAATTGCAAGTCATTACACTGGGTTATATTTATTCTCTGAACGGATGCATTTATCGATTTGAAGTATGGCGCATCAACTATTTTTACCAATTTTTTTATACCTTCGGCTGTTGCATTCACATCTCTTTCATCTTCAAAATTACTATAATTTATCATAGGTTTATCGTAAGGATTTGATGATCTTAAACTTATTACACCTCTAGAAAATGGATGCAAAAGATGAACGCTAAATATATACAATGCTTTAAGTGCATTAGGTTCTACATAAGAAGCCGCAGTCTCATCTTTAAAAGAACCAAAACGTGCTTTCAGGTTTGTTGAATTTCTTGGAAATATAGCAAAATGATTTTGGAATTCAGGATATGACATATTTTCATTACGAGAATAAAATGCACTTACATCACTGAAATACATCTGTGCCAACAAACCACTTTTATTGTACATATATTTAATAACTTCAAATTGGTAAGCACTTGGATCAGAATA
>DWGR01001686.1:0-15374 GCA_018247715.1 Heliconius burneyi | reverse complement strand
TGGCTACTCCATTGGATTGATTTATCCTAAAAATCTTCCGCGAATCCTGGCGGTTAACAGAGTGTTAAGACACTTAATTTTTCCAATACATTTCAGGAATATTACGGATTTTTCTTTAATTTATTGGTATAAACAAACAGTGCACATACATATAAATAAAAGAACATCATAACAAAATATATAAATGTAACACCAACACCGTTTACCACAGATTAAGATTTATTAAGATTTGTAAACGAGTTTGTTTTAAGCAAGTTCAAAAGAGGTATAAATATTATAATATACATAGAAATATCTGCAAATGCGAATTTTACAAAAAAAAATCAAATTTGCCAAAATCCATACTTCCATACTTGTATTATAAATTCGAAACTGACTCTGTCTGTCTGTCTGTCACGCA
Source organism: Heliconius burneyi (assembly GCA_018247715.1). Classification (NCBI taxonomy): domain Eukaryota; kingdom Metazoa; phylum Arthropoda; class Insecta; order Lepidoptera; family Nymphalidae; genus Heliconius; species Heliconius burneyi. The sequence continues at coordinate 14,974 of DWGR01001686.1, read as the reverse complement.
ATCACGGCCAAATCGTTTATCTGATTATGATAAAATTTCATATAGAGATACTTGAGGATCTTGGGTTAAAAATAGACTACTTTTATTTCTCATATTTGTAATACTCTCGATTTGTACTCGTATATTAAAATATTTTTCTAATTTTCTCAAGAAGTCGAGCCACAGTAACCATTTTAATACATTAAATTTAAGTTTATTGGGTTACGTCAATATAGTCTGTTTCAATTATTCAGATATTTTTTTTCTAATATTATTTATTTTATATCCCTTACTTATTTATGTCTACGTTTTATTCTTTTTCGGTTTATTTTAATAATTTATGTTTTTATTTTCTTACTTTTGAAAATTAAGAATAATTTCATAAATATATTTTAAAAAGTATTCGTTTAGCTTAAGCAGGTGAAGCAGCGCGGATCCGCTAGTAACGTCTGTCTATTATATTAATGAAATAAAAAAATATTATCCGTTTGCTTTAATTTTAACATCTATTTCTTATGAATTGTGTCAAAATATAAGTTATCGCTGTACTTTGCAAAGTTTAAACAAACTCTTTAGCATGAGCTGACTTTAACCTGCCAACGGGTTTAAATTTTAAATTATTAGCATTTGGTATAGTAATAGCAACTATGGTAATTAAAAGTCTTAAGAAAAGCACTTACAAGTTTTTGCATAATGTATATACATATTTCAATGTAACTAGCTTTCCTCAGTATAGTTTGTACTTGTCAGAAGAATTTTAAAAAAATGGTTTGATCAAGCGCAGCGCGGCGTTGCATTGCCACTCAACAAGAAATTTCTCCAGAATTCGGTGGAAAGTGGGGAGCGGAGTGTCTTACCACTCCATTTCTGAGGTTCTCTCTGCCTATCCTGCTATGTGCGATATGCAGTGTGTAGCTAAAAAAAGTAAAACTTATTTTTTTAATAGGAAATTCTGTGTTACATGATTTTTTTAGAAGCATTGCTAATATTTTTTAGCCTTCTTGCCCTTAAATCACTTCATTTGTCAATTTACCATACAAGAAGTAAGTCATTAAATAATATTATATTTTTGGGGAATTCAAAATATTTTAAGAAAAACCAATTAGTTCGATGTAGGTTCTTTCATAAGAGCAGACAGATCTATTTAACACAAATTTAACGTTTTTTGGATTACGCTTTACCCTGAACAGTAGAATAGACTGAGGTTATGGTTAAGAAAATTCGTTCTCACTACTTTTTGCCCAATGCATGTGGAATGGCGAGCTTAGTTCATTCATCATATTGCTCGAAGTGGGGATCGAACCCACATCTTTAGCCCTAACCGTCCGACAGTGCCACTGATGGCTTCAAAACTTATTATGATCTACAAAATCCTTATTAAATTTCTCAAGCGACAGCACAAACATTTGTTATACATTTCATCATTTACAAAACATTCTTATCTCCCCAAACACCTAAATAGGTTACTTCAGTATCTTTACTTTGTTCGTGGGATAGTTAAACAGATACCACATTATAAAATTACCTGACGCAGTTAAGCGGTATAAGTTCAAAGCGTTAATGAGTCCGTAAAAGTGATGGTTGTTGTGGGTTCGATTCGCACTAGGGGGAATGGTTTTTTTTATTTTCCCGCTCATTTTGAAATCTGGCAAAAAAAAAATGCAGTGTTACATTTCAACACACCCACAGAACTTCTTGAAAATTTTAACGTATCGTGCTGAAGCGAAGCGAAGCTAAGCTGAAGCTAAAAAAATATACGATTTATGAAACTAAAAAATATAATATGATTTTCTGTCGTTAGTCAGACAAGTTACACGAAAATGCTGAAAAAATAATTTTCTTATATTAATTATCAAATTTTATCAAAAAATTATAAAATAATAAAAAAATCCACATATCATTTTAATTTTAGCTAGGTTTGACAAAGATAAAAAAAAGTAAAACTCCATATATGGCAACACAGCCCATAGTGTAGATACGAATTTCCAATTAACCTCAAAAATCTAAAAGCTACCAAAAAGTGGAAAGACAGGAGCTAAAAAGCGGAACTGCCTTAGAAAAACATGGCCAAAATTCACCTGAACAGATAAAGCTATACCATTCAGTTTACAACAAGATTAGGTTCAACTTGCAAACGATATTCACCCTTACGTACTTTTTTTAAGAGTGAGTATTGAATGAAATAATTTGTAGAATTGAAAACAATTATGCAGGTCACGTTATAAGAGGCTTGGCGAATACAAATGGACATCCAAACGTATACTGTTTGAAATTCGGACTTTATATCCTTATTTTTGGATATTCATATTTATAATTTTCGATACAAAGTTTCAGTATTCGTGTCTAAACTAAGGAGCATACTCGTATATGGCTGAAATAGATTATTACGAAGATTTTAGACAATTATCAGACCGCGATTGAATTTTATTATGGTGGTTGTAGAAAATTGAGTGGAAAGTGGAGAACGGAGTGTCTTAAGGTGCGACTGTAAATGCGGCGTTTGGGGGTTCAATTCCCGATCCGGGAAATGATATATTTAATACCTTAGAAAGTGGCGAACAAAAGTGTCTTGTTTAGAAAATAGGAAAAGGTGTACCTTAACCACAGGTTCCCTCTACCTTCCCTGTTAAGTGCAGGATACAACGTGAAGGTAGCAAAATAAAAGGAGGCTCAAAGAGAAACATTTGTATTTACGACAAATATAGAAAACCCCAAAACTGGCACAGTTACTAAACTAATTCAATCAGTGGTGTTGTCCCGAGAGAATTAACTGTTAGTTTTTATTTAGTTTTCCTTTGTCATTCCTATAATAATGATATAATAAATATAGTTTCTTAATTTAAAATTTTGACATTTATGAGGAAAGCGCGGCGCTGAGTTCTCCCACTCAACATGCAATGCCTTCGAAATTCGGCAGAAAGTGAGGAACGGAGTGTCTTAGCACTAGGTTCCCTCAACTTATCCTGCTGTGTGCGGGATACAGCGTGAAGCTGATTTAATTTATGTTTTTTGTTAATCCCTAAAAATTCCGTGACTCAGATTGTGGGGAACAGACTAGATTCTTCTGCCTACTCAGAAATCATCCTCATAAGACAAGAATTATGTAAGATTTCTTTCAGCTTTACGCCTATCCTTTATAAGGGAGTTTATCTCTCATGTACAAAGTATAGGTAGAAGCAACCTAATCTAACACTCCACTCATTGCTTTCCACCAATAGTTTGAGTGGCGGAATTTAACCTTGATATTTTTCTTTATTGTTACCAGAACAAGAATATAAAAATAACTCGCACCCTCAAAATTCAGTGACTCGGAATGGAGAGAACAGAATACAAGCAACAAGCCTTAATACTAGTTACTCTCCGCCTACTTTCTCATAATATATTCCTATTTATGAAAGATTTTACATAATGTAGGCATACCTTATTCATAAGAGCTTATATAAATAGTGGACTTATCACAAAAAGCGATGTCTTCTATTATGTAAGTTATATAAGTCAACCTTAATCAATTATAGAAAATCTAAGAATGAAGTAAATCCCCAAGTCAAGGAACACGACGTACAAAAATGTATGTGTAAACAAAAGGAATCACTATTGCTAAACTAATTCAGGCAGCCGCTATCCCGCGGGAGCGCCTGGCGAGAGTCCCTGAAGTTTCGTAAACATTTAACAATTGTAACAACTCGTTGTAACGAGTCGTTTTTATCTTATAAATCATAATTTTTTTGTGTTATTTTAGTAATAGATACTTACTAGTCTATCAGTTTTTTAAATATTATATAGATATTTTTTAGCTTAAATCTTTTTTAGCATATAAAAAAGATTATATTTATAATTTAACGATGGCCACCGTGGTCCACCGGGACTGTTTCTGACTGTAAACGCGACTGTTGAGGGTTCGATTCTCACTGGCGTGGATGATCTATTTTTCTTACCTCGCTTTTGCAATAAGGCAAAAGGTGACATTTGCTTTTGTCACTCAACACGTAGTGTTTTCGAGTTTGAGCGAAAAGGAATTTCCTAATATAATTTTTACTCTGCTTATTTTGTAACACGCATGAAGCTATTAAACAATCAAAATAACTTTAGTTTAAAGCAAAACAAAAGTTAAGTTCTGTCACTCAACATGCAATGCCTCAAGAATTCGGAGGAAAGTGTGCAATGAGTTCTAAAAACACTAGGTTCCAGAGTTCCCTGTCAGTTATGTAGGGAAGCTTGTAGCTAGCTTTTAGCTTGTAGCTAAAAATGACAAAAAAATCGAAAATGTATTATCAACGTAAAAGATAATAAGAAAAATATCTAAGAAAAAAATGCATGTAAGTTAAACTTTTAACAAGAAGCCCTACGAAGTCACTAACGATGCAAACAGTATTACTAAAATGGGTTACAAGAATAAAAGCTTCTTAAACGCAAGTTAAAGTAATTTCATTAAAAATATCCTTTTCTACAAAACGTTACCGGGTCAGTAAGTAATGAACGGTTATAGTTTCTATAACTTTCTTCTTCATATATGAGTATAAAGTGACATTGTGGCATACGTTTCTTAATTTTAACGGAAAACTCTCTGTTCCCCATCTTCCACTCATGTGCTTAGATTCAAATTGTTTGTACATTGTATGCCCGCAGCAGGGTAGGTAGAGGAAACCAGAGGACCTAGTGTGAAGATAAGTACCCCACATTTGAATTTTCGATACGCAATATATTGAGTTCTGAAACTCAATGCCGCGCTTTGTCTTGTAGAGCGATATAATGGAACCCACAACCGTCTCGTTCACACGTACACGCTGTGCCACTGCGCCATAACACCTCTATCTAATCACTACTTAGATCTAATCCTGTTAATAATACATAAAAAATTCTAAAAATCTAATCGATCTCAACACTACCCTCGAGATATTGAAAATTGCAATACTTGGACTTCCAAACGAAGATATTCCGGTCAATTGCTTGGAGACCCATGAGTAAATAAATTAACCGCTATGGAATATCCCTATTCTGTACCGACTTTTTTGACCCCAAATTTGTTTAACGTTGTTAAGAGAAAAAAGGGTATGTTTCTTTTACTTTGAATATATATTTATTTATTGCCTAAGTTTATGTTTGGATTGAAATTGTTTTTTAAGACATTGCAGTATTGTTATATACTGGAAAGAATTATTTGCAATATAAACATTCCTCTAAGTTGTAACAGAGTTCACAACAACTAGAAAGGAAGAATTTCGTGTTTCATAAATAACTCTTATTTATTATCTCAATAAAATAAATAAAAAAATAAAATAAAAATTTAAATATTGTATCCCTAACAGTTTTTAATTTAAAAAAGAACTCTTGCTATGTTTAATCAAACTAAAGGGCCATATTATTATAATTATACATATAGCGGGGCGTTGAGTTCCGCCACTCAACACGCAATACCTCGGAAGTTGGGCGGAAAATGAGTATAAGACTACTACTATACAACATAACGCTGGGTAATTTTTGGCTATCGTGCTATGCTAGAAAAAAGTAAAACTATTTTGGTTGTATTTATATAGAACCAATCAAACCAAATCAAACTCACACTCATCGTTCCAACACTACATGTAATGTACTCTACTGCAGTGGTGTTTTGACTACACTCGAGTGTTTTCAAAGTAAAAGTAGCCGGGTCTTCTTCAGAGTAAATAAATTAACCGCTATAGGACAAGCGCACTTGTCCACCTACCCGTGTTCTTTTGAAACGACGTTGACACGGTTCAATTTGGTCCCTAAATGTTTTTTCTTCTTGAAAAGGGTTTTCGAGAAATGTTGGAGATAGAATTTTATATACATACATACATGTATATTTAGTATTATCCTGGAGTGTTCCTGGAGTGTGTGTGTTTGAATTTTGTAAGTAAATAGATATACGAGTATTAGAGGCCAGTCGTAGCGTAAGGTTACAACGGTTCACCTGTAAATGCGATGGTGGATTCGATTCCTACTCGAGGAAATAAAATCAAATATTTTATAACTGAAAAAGAAAGAAGATATTGGGGAACGCTAATGTCTTAATGTCTTAATGGCAACAGAGTGACTTAGCACTATGTTCCCAGGTTCCCTCTGCCTCCTCTACCTAAAAAAAGATATATACATATATATAAAGTATATAAATAGTACTTTCATTTATAAATATCAATGGTCGCCGTGGCAGGAAACTATTCATTTCCCCTAGGAAAGGGACAGTGGATGGAAACTCAATCAAGCATTCATTCAATTAGTTAGGTGATTGACATCACATTTGCGGTGGATATTGGTACTTTTTGTTTGGAGGGATAGGTTTTTTCTTATGTTCCGTTATATTCATGTCTATAGGCTATCCTGACGCAGAGTTGAGTTGATTGTGAAAGCAATGGTGGTGGGTTCAATTCCCACTTAAGTTAATGATTACTGTCTCAATCTCAAGTGAACGTTATCATCTCATAGTCACAAAATGAGGTTCGTGAACGAGAATACAATATTATTCACACACACTGGTATTAAAAATCTTGAATATATACCTTAACAGTTACTGAAAAAAAGAACAATTACATTGCATAAATGTATAAAAAATATAATAAAAATATCTATTAGGCATATAGCTTGATAATCCGTAGCCGTTAGATTTATTAAAAACCGGACAAGCGAGGGTTCCGCACAAAAATTGGAGGTCCCAAGCTTTTTCTGAAATTGAAGCTTAGCGAGAGACCTTTCATCTGCTACCTCACTTGAACTGGCGGCTTTAATACCAAATTTTGCCCCCCTTTTAAGGTTATCATTTGGATATATCGAGTTACACGAGGACATACGAGTAATTTCGATAATTTTTACTTAGAAGGTTCAGAATCCTAAAAAAGAGGCTCAAATGAAATATTACGTTGTGATTTATTTTCATAAAATATAATCATTTCGCCAATATACGACCGAACCTACAACCGTCGCGCTTAAAATCAGACCTCCATCACAAAAAAGACCATTTAAATACTAACTTCGTGATCCAAAAAATAGAATAATACCAAGAAAACAAAAAAAAATCACCTACAAAACCGATTCGCAAAGGGAAATAAGAACAAAATACTAATAAATAAAGCGACCGACTGTAACTCTAATCCGGGATAACTCTTTAATTCTGTTGCACCTAATTAAATGATTACCTCTGTAGCCGGCGACCAGAGATTGTTGGGACTTTGCCTTTTCTGTTCTAATAACGTTTCTTATTTCTTTGTTTGGTACGGATTGTGTATTATTTTTAATTTCACGCTGTATCCCGTACGTAGTCTGGTGGGCAAAGGGAACCTGGGAACCTGACCCTAAGACGCTCTCCGCCTAAGCCTTTATATGTGTGATACATTGTGTAGATAAAATTCAATAACAATTAATAAAAAATAAACTGTAAACGTTGTGAGTTTGATTCCCACTCGGGGCAAGGAAATATTTTTTGACGAGATAACGAGGCAAAGTGGGGAACAGAGTGTCTTAACATTAGGTTCCCTCTGCCTACTCAGCTATATGCGAGATACAGCGGGAACCTAAATAAAGGAAAGAAAAGCGACATTTTCACCACTCTACAAATAAATTGAATAAAACATAATACAGGAAAACCAAATCGAATGAATCAGAACAAATTACAAACATTTACAAAGCAATTTCTAATGCAGCGGACTGTAGATAAATCACGTTTTTATCTCGAACCAATATTTTTGTATTGGTTTAGCATAACTCCAGCGTTCTTCCAAATGAAAAAAATATACATACTTCGAATTTGTATCAAATTTTCTTACATAATCTGTTAGTTTTGTTACGGAAGAATAATGAATCTTATAAATTAAATAATAAAGTATACAATACATTAATTTTAAATCTGTATAGACAAAAAATATGCAGAATTTTAGTCTTTATCTTTATAACAATAAGATCTATGAATCTTTCTTGCTTTACAAGAATAATTTACGCTTAAGAAAGAAATATAATAATGAATTAAGGGTTCTGATTGAGCGCACTGGCACAGCGTGTATTTGTAGACGTAATGGTTGTGAATTCGATTTCCACTTGGAGGAAATGAAATATTTTCATTTTCTCGCTTGGCAAGAAGACAAAGCGCGGCGTTGACTCAATATACAATATCTAAAAAATATGGCGGAAAGAGTAAAACGAAATATTTTAAAACTAAAGTTTTACTTACTATCCGTGGTATATAGGATGAAGTAAGTAAAATTAAGAATTAGACGTTTTGCATGCTGCAACAAGAAGATCCGGAGAGCTGATCCAAAGTTCAATGTTCACTTTTTTAATCTTATTGCTATTTTCAATGGTCACAAAAGGAAATTACTCTAACAAAGTGTCTCCATTCACTCTTTTTTTCATCAAAAAAATATTATTTTGAAATAATAATTTTTAAATTCCGTTACATCGAATAAATATATTTATTATTTAAGAATCAATTCGCCGATACGTAGTTTACTTGTACATTATATTTGAAATGTTATCAATAACGAAATTGATATCGTTCACTTCAATATCGCATCTCACTCGCTGAACCGGAACGCTTTATACGAATCCTCCAATAACCCTGTATTTTATTTTATATATCATGTAATATTCAAAAGCTTTAGGTAATCCTGAGCTTAAGAAAAAGCTTTTCTTTGTAGAAATATTACGGTGTTGAGTTATTTTAATTCCTTTTCAGTTGTGGCGCATTGGCACAAAGAGTGACTGTATATGAGACAGGTTATGGGTTCTATTCCCTCTCGAGGATATGAAATACTTATTATTTTGATTTTCTTCGCGTTGGTATCGAGGCAAAGCGCGCCGTTGAGTTTCGCCACTCAACACGCAATGTTTCCAGAATTCATCAGGAAATGATAAATAAAACATAATGCGGTGTTCAGTTCCGCTACTCAACACGTAATGTCACGTAATGACAGAGTGTTTTAACTAGGTTCCCAGATTCCCTCTGCTTACCCTGTCGTGTGCGGGATGCGGGATAAAGCCAAAAAATAATTAAGAGGTTTTAGTTATAGTGACTCTACCTACATACTCGTATATAGCGACAGTACAATTGTAATTAGCACCTGTGCAGCACCAAGTGGTGGTCGTCGGTCGCATCGAGTCTAATTCATTAAATTCAGTGACGTGAGAAATTCGAAGCTTTGGTGCCTTATTCTGAACGTATACATATTTTATTTATTACTATTTATCAATTATAACATTCTATACATAATTTGACCATAAATATGTCTGTGAGCTTCATCTGGACTACTCCACGTAATCAATTATATTCACTTTCCCGCTCTAGTGAAACAAAGTGGGTGCGGTGTTAGGTCCCTCCACTCAACGCGCAATGTCTTAAACTTAGGCAGAAAGCGGATAACGGAATTTGGTGGCATTAGGTACGGGGAAAATGTGAAAATCTGAATTAGTTAGAAGATAGATTTTAAAACTTATAATACTTTGTATATCCGTAAATAATGAGAAATAAAATAATACGTTATTTCATACTAAAGACGATAAAGCAATGAAAACGTTTCTGCCTCTTAGAATAAGTAGAGACGGATGCAGTACGAAACACGGCAATTACCTCAAGAGCACCGCCACATATCCTGCTAACATTCTAGTTTAGTGTCGCTCGAACGTCATATCGATAATATTCAACCATTTATTTTTTTCCTTCGAAGTTAAGACCAAAACAAATGAAAAAGAAAATTAAACTATGTATTCTCCGACTTGATTTAGCTTACTCATTTGAATCAGATGAATTTTTATCAAAAGTTCAGTTTTTAGGTTATTATTATGTGTGTTATTAATGAATTTAAAAAATCGTTCTCATAAGAATTCCAAGAAACTTTTTCTGAACGCTCCCCTAAAACCTTCAAATAGCATATATTCGTAAAATAAAATTCTGCGGTCTACGCCGCGCTATATATTATAACTGGTATTTGTTGTTTTTCAAAATATTTAATTTAATCGAATGTTTTGTATTATTCATATCGATATTGCATATTCGTCGTATATCATTCACTTCTAAGACACGTCTGTCTCGAAAGTCCGCCGCTACCAAATATTATGATCTAACGACTCTAACAGCGCTGTACGTACGCGTTTTACTTACAAGACAGGAAGTTATTTAAAGGAATAAATAATAATTTCGTTAAGCAATATTATTCATCTTCAGTCATTTTAATTATTTTCTATTGTGTACTATTTGTGTGTTTTTTATATTAATTTACGAGCCTTGATAAATACGGCGTTTAGATCCGCCACTCAAAACGCAATGTTCCGTAAATTAAGGAACGGAGTGCTTTAATGGAGCTTCCGGACCTTTTTTTGTACCTATACTATATATCGACAGAGATATCGGAATTAAAAAAATAAATATACTAAAAACTTAAAAAAACCAACCAATTAATTAGAACAAATTGTTGATAAAAATTCAATTAACTTAGCAAGTGTATCCCGGAGCTTTGTGAATATAAATTAATTCAATTAGCCTTCTATCGTAGTATCTTTATTCTCTGTCGATTTCTGAACGTGCTCGAGTATTTACTTACACACGAGAAGGTAGCTCTTTATACGTTTGTGGGTTATAGTGCAATTTATTAAGATAAAATTGTGATCTATATTAGTTTATATTCGATTAACGGTAATAGCTGTCGCTTGAAATTCTGTTCTTAATGCCATCGTAGCATAGCGGCACAGTGTTTGCCTGTATACGAGACGCTTGTGGATTCGATTCCCATATGCTACAGTATAAATTATGAATAAATTATTCACGAGAACTATAATGAAAATATATTATTCCACTTAGAAAAGTAATATTTCATACCACTCAGAGGAGGATAAGGAAAAAGAAAAGCTCAATATTTTAAGCAACATAAATAAGTTGTAACACGCGTAAAAGAATTTTTACGTAGCTTGATGACAATGTCAGTGGTCAGCGTTCAAATTTTTATACGTTCCCTAAATAAAACTGTATATATATATATATATATATATATATATATATATATATATATATATATATAGGCATTGCATGTTCAGTGGCGACACCAGAGCAAAGAAATAAAAAAATATTATATGTCTTATTTTACTTGAATGGGGATCGAACCCACAACCTATCGCGGTTACGATCATACGCTTGTACCCCTGCCTCACGACTGTATACAGATATATCTCATCTATCTCTACATACAGTATATCTCAATACCACAAATGGATAGACTCAATTTAATCTCAGATCTCTAATTGTACCGCCTTTCGGGACGCCGAGCTGGCCATTTATTGGCACCAAGATTTATAGCAAACTTCAGATAGCTCCTAGACTACTTGTTCTTTTGTCTCGGTACTAATGTCATTAATCTTGTTGATCTTGGTTCCTAGAGACATTTTGCTGGGATTTTAAGGTTCTAGTTGAAAAGCAGCGTTGGTTACACATATAACCTAATGTATCTTGAATATATATTGAATATATATTACAAGTTAATTTGGTTTTGCTAAAATAGAAGGTGGCAATCGTGGTGCGCTTATCTGTAGGATAAATTAAGGTGTTGAGTTCCGCCATATAAAAGGTTAGGTTATAAATTCTTATTTTACAGTGGAAATAAATGCAATGCTGGAAAAAGCATAAAACTTATTATATTGACTTAAGAATAACCAGCTCCAAATTTATCCAGTTCGTTCAGTGTGTCAATATTTATATATAAAGGAAGTCATAATACACATGAAGCTAAAAGTAATTTAAAAAACTAACCCCATTAACCCTTTCGAAAATACAAACCAACCGGTCTTCGATCAAAAAAACTAGAGAAAATATTCCCCTAAAAATACACTTCACACCTGAACGAAATGAAAATGGCTGAACATTGACTGCGAAATTGCACTCACGCTGTGATGAAACTCCATCGTATTTCATTTTGACCTCCTGTAGCATTAGAGTGACTTTGCATGTTGGGGCTATTGAGTTTTCTCAATCATTTCTGCGTATTTTTTTTAAAATATATTTTATGGAACCTTTTTATATAACATACATTTAAAGATTTTATTGTTATTTATTGATGTATCTTACAAATGGACGAATAAAGTTAAAGAACAGTAGATCAACGTCTGATTTGAAACACAATGGTTGAGGGTTCGATGCCCACATTGAGGAATTTAATTATTTTCATTTTCTCACTTTTATAAAAAATCAGAGCGCGGCGTTAAATTTTGCTACTTAGACCAATAAATTCGATAAAAGTAGGAACCAAGTGTTAGTGACAGAGACAAGCTATAAAACTAAAGCATTCTCTTTTCATAACATTATTACCAATCCACAAAATGCAAAGACGTAAGAAAAACAATATATAAAATATAAAGTAATAAGCACACGTGGCCTATTTATATTAATTAGTTATAGACCTACATACCATACGTACATATTTCTTTCGTAATTAGAGCCCGGTGTTATACCATCTGTCTTCAATTACTCTGCAGGTTTAATGATCGTGAGAATTTCCTTACCAATTTGTTTGAGGAGTACTTCCTCTTTCTAATTTTTATTTAATTATCTTAAATTGACGGTGCGACTTTGGTTGTAGATTCGATTCCGCCTCTAGGAAATTAAATATTTCATCATTGATGATGATCAAATCCACTCCTGTGTATACACTGATCTAATGTGCCATGATGAGGCAGTATATAAAATGTAAAATAAAATATAAACAAATATATATTTAAAATAAACAAAATAAAATATAGATTTTACAAAAAACCGTCCACTTTAAAGTTGTAATTCAGCCATGCATTCTCGCATCACAAAATAAAGTTGAACTGAATGTGATATTTTTATATTACAATAACATACACGTATTTTGGGTAAGCTTCTAAAAATATTTTTATATACGATTAATTGTGCTACGGTCACGGTGATCCCACAAGTAAAAACAAACGTTTTTAGCTTCATACTGTATACCGCTTAAAGCAGAATAGGCAGAGGGAACCTAGTCCCTCAGTTTTTTAAAAATTTTAATTCATTGCGTATTGAGTTTCGGAACTCATTGCCACATTTTCTATTGTTTCATAGCGAGGAAAATAATAATATTACAATTCATTCCATTGAGTGGGTATTGAACATATAACCATCGCCCTTATAATCCCATGCCGTATTACTGCGCCGTGGCGGCCTCTTTGTTTATTTTAAACTAGTGACAGTCCGCAAGTTCGTTTTGCATGGTCTTTAAGACTTTATCATTATTTATCACTGAAACGTGGAGTAGGTACGCAACCCTAGCGTGTTGAACTCGATACCGTGCAATATTATACCACAGTGGAGTAATTAAAATAATCTATAACTATACAAATAATAAGATTGTAAGTGTTTGCTGTCTGTACAAGGAATATATGAGAAGATAATATGTGGAAATGTTCGATGTAATAGAACCCAAAACAAAATTTTTTATTTTTACTTCTGTTAGTTTATCGGTTTGTCTATCAGCGTGCACAAAAGCACAAACGCCGCGAGCGGGTCACTAGTTTTAAATATAATAATTTCCACAAGTAAAGCCGAACCAACAACCAATATTCTGTCCCATGACAACCACAATTTTTTATTTACATGTTAAATAAATTGTTTTATATAATGCTTTAAGGCATTCATTATTGTCTTTTAAAGCCCGCATCAAGAGAGGAGCTTAATTAAAGCAAATTGTTGACACGAGGCAAGGCGACTGGTGTTTCATTACATTTTTTCTTGTTTGCACATTTATTACCTTAATAGTCTTGCTTCTGGACCGGATATGGAGAATGAAGAGGGAGTATTATGTATGTATGTGGCCAGTCGTACCGCAGGGGCAAAGTGTGACTGTAGGTGCGACTGGTAGTGGGTTCGATCTCCAGTACAGTTCGATAGGACATTAAATATTTATTTAAATTTATATTTCAATGTTTTTACTCTGATAAAGAGGCAAAGCGCAGCATTGAGTTTCTTCACCAAACATGCAATGCCTTCAAAATTTGGCGGAAAGTGTTAATCATTTCGATTAACACTTAACTCTAGATTCCCTCTGCCTACCCTGCTGTGTACTAAAGTGGTTTACTTTTTTTATTATATATATATATATATATATATATATATATATATATAAGTGGGTAGTGCGTAACAATTGTTTCATTATATTTTATCAGCTTCACGCTGTATCCCGCACACGGCTGAGTAGCTCTCGTGTTAAGACACTCCGTCCCCCACTTTCACGTTTTGAATTTTGTAAATATTGTGTTTTGAGTGGTGGAACTCAACGCACGTCTTTACAAACAAAAAATCTTCAAACAATTCTCAAAACAATTTATTATTGTAACATTTTATAATAATTAGAGCTGTCGTGGCATAGCGTCTGTATGTGAATGTGAAGGTTATAGATTCGAGTCCCCTCGGAGTAGTGATTTTCATTTCTTCGGTCCGGTAACAAGGTAAGTTTTGAGTGACGAGTGGAGAGTGTACCTAATGCATCCAAAATTAGGCGGGAAGTGTGAAACGGTGTATCTTATCAATAGGTTTCTTCGTCCTACTCTACCATATGCGGGATATAACGTGAAACTAAAAAAAATATGATTAGAATATAAATTTTAAAAAAAGTTTTATTCTAAATCCCTCAAAGAGCGCTGCACTTGTCCCCGAATTCTGAAGGCATTGTGTATAGTAGAGTGGTTGAACTCAACGCCGTGATTTACCTCGTTACCAGAGCGAGCGAATGAAAATATTAAATAGTTTATTCCTTTAAATGGGAATCGAACCCAAATGTATGTATATACACTTTTGAATGGTATACAAGTGTACGAGAACATAACGACAAAAAACGGCTTTAGTAGGTTTATGCTCACCGAGCTAACCGACGCTATGTACCCACATATATGTATAAATCTATATCTACGAGTATATTGAAGATCAATCAATTTTTTTCACCTGTAATATGAACTCCTTTCAATCTCTTCAACATTTTTATCTATTGAAATCTGAAATTCTATACAA
>DWGR01001685.1:0-15375 GCA_018247715.1 Heliconius burneyi | reverse complement strand
GAAACTATTCTGCTGAATATTAGATACTTTCAGGTTTTAATAATACTTGGTTAAATTTTCACAATTTAAATCAAAATATCACAATACTAAATATTTTTCTAATTTTGATTATCACAATCCTGATGCCAGTGAGGTCGTAGTGACACGATGCTACAGCGTCTGATAACACTATTTTAAATTCGATTTCCCCTGGAGGGATTTTTTATCGATTTGGCTTTCTCTATGCGGGATACAGCGTTATGTAAAAAAATTGTTTTGAATTCTGTAACATTAATATATACCAATTATTCAGAGAGAACGGAGCGCCAAACGTTAGGGGTCCTCGTGCTTTTTACGTGACTTTCCTCCAGTATCTTTGATACTGTGTTTTCAAAGGCCACCGAAGATCGCTGTTACAATTTTATTATATACCAGCGGCATGCCAGCGGCTTCGCCCGCTTGAACTACATGATCATAATAAATAGAATTGACTGACAGTCATAATGTGTTGATATCAATGACTATTTTAATTTACTCGTTTGTATACAGTATTAAGCGTTAAATTATTGATTTGGGTAAGGATCTATAATATTCTTTGTAAAATAACTGTATTGATTGCATATTACAAAAAATACCCAAATCGAATCGAATAATCCAATATCGACATCAAATTCAAAATAATTAAATGATTCGAATATGTATCGAATCAAAAATATTTAATTGAGAACCTCCTCCTTATTTTGAAAGTTGGTTAAAAAAACAGATTTATCGCAAACAAATACAGATTTAATATAAGTATAAGTAAAGATATGGATTGCTTTATATTTGCAGGTAAACTCATGCCTTGAGTTCAAGTGCCGAAAACTTTTTTAATGAACCGATTTTGATGAAACAAAGTTAAGATGTTAAGTTGAGTGACAACAAACCAATTTGTGAAAGTTTAAGTAAAACGGTTCAGTACTTTCGAAGATTAGCGTGACCATGCATACATGCAGACAGACAGACAGACAAGAAATTTCAAAAAAATATTTTTGCTTTCTATTATTCTTTTTAACTGTCCCTCTATCCATTTCTTTCAAAAATAATTAATGCACAAACAAAATAATTATACTGTTTTAGTATATATATATATATATATATATATATATATATATATATAGATAGATAGATAGATAGATCAACAATCATACAAAATATGAACAAAATTAAATCACAATTTTCCCGCAAACCGCGTGTAAAATCGTTTTAATAAATAATGATATTCAAACTAATATTCGGGGTACTGACGTGATGATATGTGGGTTTTAGTAAATTAATGATCTATATGATGATGCGACGTAATTTATCAAGCTTTGTATTCACCTCTTTGTCCTTAACTGTAGTAATTACGCGGAGTAGTTTGAATTCACTTTGCTATTGTAATGATCCTATCCGACTTATAATATATACTGTAGGACCCGTTGACGCCTATAATACGTGTTGGTATAGCAATGTGTAGTTTACCTTATAAATACAAAAAATATATTATATGTATGGTAGATTTTATATATCTTTTAAGCATTATTTTAATAAAAGTAGCATCCTGAATTTCGTTTTTATATAAACAATAACTGTCTGAAATTTTATACTCCTCCGACCGCACAACTGTACTCGTATAATAACAAAAAAAAATCAACTTCACGCTGTATCGCGCCCTCAGGAGGTCAGGCAGACGGTGTAGAGGGAGAGTTAACAAGAACTAGTGTTAACAAGAAGCTTAATCGGGGACACCGCATTTAGGCCGCTTATTTCGTTGTCAGATAATATTGCTGTTAAAATTAACATTTCTAAGACTTGAGTTTTGTTTTCATCATCTAATAATTCATCATCTGTTGTGGCGCTGTGGGACAGTGTTCGACTGTCCCTATGTCTCCGGTCGCTTGATGAAGAATTTCGCTACCCAATATTACGAAAATTTGACGTTAAGTGAGAAATAGAATGTCTTCTATGTTCAAGATTATTTTTTTATTTACAAAAATTTTGAGTTACTGTTATTTTTATTTATATAAGATTAATACTACAGGAAATTAACAATTTTATACAATATTTTTACTCAATTCAATTATGAAAACAAAAAAAGGTATGACATATATCCGAAAGTAAAACAAATCTTATTTAGGTACTGCGTTAGAAAAGATTCTATACATTTACTTTACTCTTTTTAGAAAGAAGTTAAAAAAGAAGAAGTAAACTAAATTTTACATGCCACACTCGCTACTTGCTAATATGACACGTAACGGACGTTTTAGTTTAAAACCTTTTAAGTCGCAAACGAATACAAATACATTATTTAATACATTAGTTTAGTCATAGCTCAGTGAGATTTATTATGTTTACAATTCGAAGAATTTAATTTTTAAAAATCACTAAAAGATATGATATTTGTTTTGGAACATTTTCTTCATTAGAAAATTAATTATTCATAATACTGTAAACTTAACACTCCACGCTTCATGACGAAATTTAAATATACTCAATGACTTCGTAATCATTAGGGACTCAAACCACAATTATCACGATCTTTCCAAATTTATATATTATTTCCTAGAGGTAAAATAAAAAAAAAACTTTTTACCAAATAATGGTAAATAATTTACCAAGAACTTAAGCCAGGTAAACAACTTGTATATTTACTAATAGAAGTAACAATACTAAAACGACAATGGCGTCTTCAAAGATAGGGGGTTAATCAAGGCTTGTTAACTTGGACCCGGCCGTTATAGATTAGGGGTCGGGACATGAACCCTTAAGAGACAAATCTCATGTCACCAACGTAACGGCTAACTGCTTTCAGCTGTAATATATCATGCTTATCGAGCTATACGTTATACTATGACTTTACTTTTATATTATTTTCTTTATTATCCGCTTTCCGCCGAACTCTAGAAGCATTGTTGTGTTGAGTGGCTAAAATCAACGCCGCCCTTTGTCTCGTTACCAAAGCGAAGAAATGAAACTACAAAATATTTTATTCCCCCAATTACGAATTTGAACCCGCAACAGTTGGTTTTAGAATGTTTAATGCCCTTTGCCATAGCGCCATTTACCTGTAGAATTGTAACTTATATCTAAATAACAAAATATAATATATTATATATTGCATAAATAATTAAATTCATGAAAATTATAAATTACGACTATAGGTAGTAATTTTTTGAACCACTTCTTTAAAATAAAAGACACGATGACAATACTTGCACGTACCTATCTACATTATAAATCAGTGCTGTACCCCGCACACAGCAGGTTAGGTGGCGGAACTCAACGCAGCGCTTTGTCTCAACACCAGAACGAAGAAATAAAAATATAAATTTCAGTAAATATTTCATTTCCTAAAGTTGGAATCGAATCCACAACCAGCAGCGTTAACAGTCACGTAGGTACTTGTACCCCTGCGCCACTATGGGCCACATTATGTGCTCGTATGCATAACTATCTTAGTATAAGTCGAGCATGACCGCAACTGTCAAGTTTTTCTTATGAAAGAAACAACTTTCTTTGCAAAGAATTTGTAATGAAATATAATATTTAGTGAATTTCAGTCTTAGCTGAAAAGAATTTCTAATAATATTATGTTGACTTTGGAGTTTGTTCAGTAACTTTTGTGTTAAAACATTACTAAACAGTGTCAAATTTCGATCCAACAGTCAAACAATCTGCTAAGTCTAGAACTTAGTTCAACAACACAATTTAACTTCGTAAGCAGCCACTGATTTGTGAGATCATAATTTACTTAGATAATCAAACTGTTGCCACTTATAAATATACAATATATTATTTAAACGAAATACTACTAATACCGTCCACCGATTACAGTGGGTTCGATTTTCACTCAGAGAAATCTGTTATTGTTTATTAATTTTTCAATTTTTTTCTTTCTGGTAACGCTGTCATCGCCTTAACATAGCAAGACATACAAAAAAGATGCATCTACTTATACTGACGCCGAAGAAGACGCTATCCGCAAGTTCATTCGCCGGGCAATAAAAGTAGATGAGGAGGCAATAAAAATATTACTTAACCAACTAACTACACCGCGATCATGGTGATCAAAGACCACAAATTCGGATATTGACAAAAGAGAAAGCAGAAAAAAAATAACAATTTTAATAACCAATTAAGGGACGAACTACAAAATCCTGTGGCGCATACCAACTCAATAATAAAAATTAAAAAAAAAAACACTACGTCCCTCTGCAGACCTACCTAACATGAATTCATTTAAATCGGTTAACTCGTTTCTGAGATTAGCGTGCATACACTCTCAGAAAAACCACCAAAATTTTTAAATTGTTAACGGCCCCAAT
Organism: Heliconius burneyi; assembly: GCA_018247715.1. NCBI lineage: Eukaryota > Metazoa > Arthropoda > Insecta > Lepidoptera > Nymphalidae > Heliconius > Heliconius burneyi. The sequence continues at coordinate 11,050 of DWGR01001685.1, read as the reverse complement.
AACAATCTTGTTCATAATATATGATCCATGTACAGACACCGATCTGTTAAGATTTTATTATAAGTAGTTTTGTTAGATTTTTTATTTCCTGAAACTTTAGTTTTCAATGTAGTAAGTCTTTAAAATAATGAATAGGGTATTTATAAATGCACAATAATATTTGTAAATCAACACTCATTAATAACTACTGGTGAAAATTAAACATTAAGGGAGTCTATAAAAATAAAAATAAATGTATGAGCTCTATGATTTAATTACAAAGATATATTCATAATATTCTTTCATCAAGCAATCTTCCAGCTTTCTGGTGGTATACATCTGAAGATATTTTCGGTGGGTTCTAAGGCTGTATTTTATAGTCGTGACTGAAACAAATAAAAGCATGTGTTTTATAAAATAATATCTTAATTATATGTATTGGTGGAATGGAACATCATCTCATTTCCAATTACCCTAGTCAAGGAAATAAAATATTTATTTAAATTTATATTGTTATTACTTCGCTCTGGTGTTAAGGCAAAGCGCAAAGTTGAGTCCCACCACTCAATACGCAACGCCTGCAAAATTCAATGGAAAATTGCGAACGGAGTGTCTTAACCATAGGTTCCCTGCGCCTACTCTACTATGTGCGGGATACAGCGTGAAGTTGTAAAAATATATATCCAAATATTTGTAAATTATAGAATCGACGAAGAAATCTTTAAATTATTTCCCTTTCCGTTAAAATTTAATAAGATAAAAATAATGGATTCATTCTAAATAAAACTCTACCTCATCTCCTCTATGTATAGCAAGGAGCATGTCATAATCGTTAGCGCCGACATTAATGTTCGCGCGACCGTCAGACCCGACTGTTATAGTTTTTCCTGTACACCCGTTGTTTCTCTTTTCACCGGAAATGACGTCACAGTAGTTACCAGCTGGTAGGCAGGTCTGAAAGTATGTGACGATTAATATAATGTGGTTGTAATAGTTTTCATTTCTTCGCTCTGATACCAAAGCAAAAGTACGGCGTTGAGTTCCCCCACTCAACGGGTAATATTTCAAAAATTCGGCAGAAGGTTTAGAATAGAGGGTCTTAAAACTAATTTTCCTCTGCTTGCTATAAGCAGGATAAAGCGTGAAGTGTAAGAAAAAAATATTACTACAATTATTAATATAGTGCTTTTATCTATGTACCTTCTAAACGATCGAGGTTAAGAACCTATATAATATGTAGGTATAATAAGGTTTTTACTTTTCATAAAAATTGTTTTTTCAATTCAAATAATAACTTAAAACTCATAAATTTAAGTACCTTTATGAATTTACTCCGACAATAAACTTATATTAAACAATATAGGATCTTGTTTATAATATAAAATTAAGTTAAATGCACTTCCTAGCGTTTCATTTTCATATAACTCCATATTCTAAGGAATTGCTGGAAGAAAACGCCTGAAGTATAATGCAACGATGTGGGTATTTTATTATTTTATGCAACTATTTTAATATAAATATAATTCGTTATTTTTGCCGCTGTTATGTCGTAATTTTACACCACCGCGTCTGATCTTAATTAACATACAGGTTTTGGTTCGATTCCTCTACGGACGTATGAATTATTTTCATTTAGTCTGTTAACAAGAAAAAAACGCAACGTTAAGTCTCGGTGACGGGTAATGCATTGAAACAGAAGTGTATAAAAAACAAGAAATTAAGCTTATTTACCTGTAAATTCTGGTTCAAATCCCAATTATCATTGTTAAAAGCAACAAAACCTTGGCCTCCACGACAGAAGGCAATCTGGTTGCTACCATTATCCCACCAGTCGTTGATGCCGGTGTTACCGGCGACATTGCGGAAGGCTACCATCGAGTAGATCTGTCGCCACCTGTGTTCGCATATCCAGCCGTTTCCACAGGTGTTGTCCTGTGAAGTAAAATTATATTTTATCTTATTTTAATGATATATTTAGAGGATTTGTAGAGGTTTTCCCACTCGAGAAAATCAAGTATTTAAACAAAATTAAATCAGCTTCACGCTGTATCCAGCACACAGCAGGGTAGGCAGAGAGAAGGTAATGTTAAGATGTTCCGTTCCCTACTTTCCGCCGAATTCTGGAGGCATTTTGTGCTGAGTGGTGAAACTCAACGCTGCGCTTTGCCTCAACACCAGAGTAAAGAAATAGAAATACAAACGAGTCTCCATTTTGTGCCTCTGCACCACGACTGACCTCAATCAAGTATTTAATTTTTTTTTCGCTCTACTAACGAGGCAGAATATGTCGAAAAATGGTGAACAGAAGTGTCTTTATGGGAACAGAGTGTCGTAATATTAGATTCCATGTACCCTGCTATATGTGAGATACAGCGTAAAGCTATTATATTATTATGTATCATACTCATAATAAGATTTAATACAAATGGAGATTCGTAAGAATTAAAAACAAAATAGATAGATATAGAATCCCGAATTAACGCTTTTTATATAATATATTTAGATGATATTTATAATTACGCAATGTACTAAATGCGTATACACTACGATGTAAATTTTAACTTCTTCCACTTACTGTTAGATTAATGTGTTTTTGTATTTACAATCATTTATTTTAACCTAAATGTGCTGTCTTGAACACTTACTCCTACATAACTGTTTCGAGTTCACTTGATAGATTGAAAAATACAAAATAAATTTAGTTTTAACTTATTTCTTTTTTTATTTCTTTACACAGGGATCATACAATCGTCAGTGAAGTTACTTCGTTCAGCACCTGATCCAGTTTCTCGAATTTTTCTAATTTAAATCAAATATTTTCAAATATACTGTTAGACATTGCGATTGTTATGTTTGCGATGTTACATTACGATTTTAGGACGTAAGCCTTACGAAATATAAATACATAAACCAATAGGTATAAAGTCTTAATAAATATCTATGTGGGCCATCCTGGCGCAGCAGAATAGCGTTTGACTGTAAGCGCGACGGTTATGGGTTCTATTCCCAGTCAGAGATATTAATAAAGTATTATCATTTCATCGCTCTGGTAACAAGGCAAAGTGCGGCGTTGAGTACCGCTACTCTACCCGCAATATCTTCAAAATTGGACGGAAAGTGGGTAACGGAGCGTCTTAATATTAAGTTCCCTTTTCCCAGCCTCCCAAATTAAGGATACAGTCGAACTAAAAAATGTATCTGACACATATTTTTATACTTACAGAGTTTATAGAAGGAGATATAATATTCCCACTGTTATCCATAGGAGGTCCAGCTTCAGTATCATGGAAGTCGAAGCTGCTCATCAACTGAGGTACACCATACGGGTGAGCCAACATGAACGCAATAGCTCCTTTGTACTGCTTAGAGCTTTTATACGTCAAAATGTTACCACCAGCGCCATGGCCTCGTTGGTTGTCGTGGTTGTCAATGAAGGTTAAAGCATCTTCTGACGCTAGAAGACCCCATTGTGGGCCCCAGTTTACAAGCCATCTGTGGTAAAAGGAAAAATATTATTACTTCCTTTTTTTACTACATTGTATAATTTAACATAAGGTATTTTTCAGGTAAACAATGTAAAATATAAAACTATTATATTTATATTTCGTACATGCAAATATTGAGAAAGATTGAGAATGTCTTTATATGCCATTATGATGCCATCGTGGCGCAGGGATCACAAGAATATGACTGTAACGCGATGGTTGTGGTTTCGATCCCCATTCGAGAGAATGAATTTATTAATATTTTCATTTCTTCGCTCTGGCAGCAAGACAAAAACCTGGCGTTGAGTTCCGCTACTCAACACGGAAGGCCTCAAAAATTCAGCAGAAAGTGGAGAACAGAGTACAACATGAAGCTGACTTTTAGAATGTCTTTATGAAGTAAGGACCATACGCGGTACTTTTTTACCAAAAATTGAAATGTAATATAGCAAGCTATTATAAAACGGATCTAGCTTAAATCGATATTTATAAGTTCAATGAAGTTAATTATCTATGAACGTTTTAGATTGAAAGGATTATTCATTAACTTTGCGAGTATCCCTATGAATGGTGCCATTGTAGAAACTGCCTTCTGCATATAAAACCTGAATTGGAATTATCTTTCTTAAAAGAAGTTTCAATAATGCTCAAAGTATTATTGGTAAAAGTTGTCATAATGAAATCATGGTATTTTTTTAAAGTTAGCTATTACCTTTATATAGCTAGTAGCCTTTGCCTACTGTGTGCGAGATACAGCGTAAAGCTATTTCCTATTAAATATATAGCTTGAAAAAAAACCTTACCTAAGTTGATTCTGTCCAGAAAAGGCACGACTCAATTCCAAGCCAAATCTGAATTCAGTAACAGCAGCTAGAGGTGTATATTCGTCCCTGCTGATAGCTTCGCCACCCAAGTCGATGACTTCCTGGTAAACGTAGGGGCGAGCGTTAGATGGGAAACCGTGATCGGTGTTCAAGTTCCTTAATCTGTTGTATATAACGCTGAGGTCACCTGGCCACATGTGTTTTGCAGCGTCGATTCTGTAAATAATGTTTTGTTTTAGTTAAAGTGTCTAAAATTTGTGGAGAATAGGGAAAGAGTGTCTTAACACTGGATTATTTCTGCCTATCCTCTTTTTCCCAAAGATAAGAATAGGTGAATGTATATACGAGTATTTAGCAAATTATAAAGTTCTCACTAAATAATCATCTTTTTTTAATCAATTTACGCATTTATGAAAATAAATAATTTGCATAATAATTTCAGAAACTAGATACAGTTTACTCTCTCTCAAAATCTCGGAAAACAGCCAGAAAGTGGAAAACGAAGTCTCTCAATTAAGTTCCATCTGCTAACTCTGCTATACGAGAAAAGCATGAAACTGCCTATAGCTGCCTGCTGCTTAAGTAAAGACTAGTGGCTTGTCTTAACATCTGCATATATACACACTTGTATATTTTTTCATAATAAAATATTCAAACAGTTTTCCTATAATTTTATAAACGGCTATTTCAGATGAAATAAAGTGTAATTCTATAGACCATTCTCTGTAATATATTTTTTTAAAAGACACATTGAATCCTTAAAATCTGTATAAATCCGGTCACGACCCTAAAAATGTCAGTTATCCTACTCCATAAACCCATCACTTCGCACCCATATCTAACTACCCACTACCCATATCTATTCTTACAATATGTTTTATGTTTGTTCAAAATGCAGGAAAAATATAATTTTATATATCTTTAGAGGCCGTTGTGGCACGGCGGCATAGATCTTATAGTGACGGCAGCGTGGTCAATTCCCACTCAAGAGATTGAATTAATTTCATTTCTTAATTCTGACAAAGCGTGACGTTGAGTTCCGCCGACCTTCGTTACGCTATAGTCTGGCACGTACGAATTGTGCTACGATGGTATTTTATAACGTTTTTTGGTAGGAATAGAGAACATAGAATTAAGACACTCTGTTCACTACTTTCTGCCCATTTTTGAGACATGGTGTGTTTAATGACATAACTCAAAGCCGTTTTTTTCTTGTTTAGTTTAGTGGCAATCGAAAATACAACCAGAGCGTGACCCAACTCCTTAAAATTCTTATCATCAGATAGGAAGATCTTTTACTCTTAATATTTCGAAAGAACTGCAGTTCTTACCTGAATCCAGCTACACCCAGGTTGATGAGATGATTCATGTAGTCTACAATCTGTTGACGTACGTATTCTGTCCCTTGATTCAAGTCCTTGAGGCCTGATAATTCGCAGTTACGCACCTAAATAACAAATTAAATATTTATATATTACTATAATAATAAAAATGAAAACAATTGAAAATTAGTAAAAAAATAAATGTTACAAACATTTATTAACACGCACATTTTCATTTAACTACTAAATATCGAATGAATACCTAAGGGAGGACCAAAATGGACTAGCTAGACTATTAAAAACATGAAAATGTCACCGTAGCTAAAATTTCTATTTAAATATAAAAATACACATTAACATCGAAACGCCGAAACATCTCACTAGAACTCTAAATGATTAGAGGTTACTAGCAAAAGGCATAAAGTCCACCCAATTGAAGTTGAAGACCAATTAGTTTATAATAATTACGTTAAAAATAATTTTCAATTTGTTGTACAAAATCTTTTTCACTACAAATTAAGTTTATTATATTGAATTTGATAATATTTAACATAAAAAAAATTTAAAGTGATTTCTACGAAATATACGACTTTTATATCTTCAATCGTATTGAAATCTTTAGTGTAATGAACTCAAAACATTTTTCATTTATTACTAAATCGTTTTTCTTATACAATTGAATCAAAAACCTTTAATGTCTGTGCGAAAAAATATTTCTTACAAAAAAGAAAATTTAATAACACTTTTATATCCAAAGTTAATGCTTCCAATTTGGTTTAAATCTATAGGCTCGTATGAAATGTGACATTCATAATAGAAGTAAGCATATGTGGCTTCATTTCAAATAAATTTGTAAACGGTATTTAGATTTATCACGGCGATTATAATTTAAGCCGACGATTTATCTGTGTGACAAACATGAGAATCGGTTATTGGCGTTATTTATGTGTTAGTGACAAATTAAATGGTACATTTTACATGAATATGTAACAAAAATTTGTGTTGATATGGTAATATTAAAATTAGATGGAAATTGGAGAATTGCGTGTCTTAACACTAGATTCTATCTAAGTTCCCGAACGTAAGCACTCATTTTGAACGCCGAACGCCGAACTATTATATGCTTGTTATTCCCAGTAATATAAATTACACTTGTTTTTTGTGTATAAATACTTAATTAAAATCAATAATATAAAATTCACGCTTCACACTGTATCCCGCACACAACAGAATAGGCAGAGACACTCCGTTCCCCACTTTTCACTGAATTCTGGAGGCATTGCGTATTGAGTGGCGGAACTCAACGCCGCCCTGGGCCTCGACACCAGAGTGAAGAAATGGAAATATAAATTTAAATAAATATTTCATTTCTCGATTGGCAATTGAACACACAACCAATCGGTTTACAGTCACACTTTGTGCCCCTGCGGCACGACTGGCCTCAAAAATCTTCTATTACTTCATATAATTAAAATACTACCTAAATCGAATTATTGCTGACATATTTATAATATAAACATGCTTACTCTGTCAGCGCAGCATCCATAATCATTGCCAGATATAACACAATTTGGCCAGTTAAAATCATTTCTACCGTACGGCACACCAGGGTAGTGCCAGTTACCGAAGTCAGCGGTACTGCCACCAGTACCTACATTCTCGTTCCACGTACCAGTCATATGGTTGATGATTGCGTCAACGTAGATCCTAGGAATTTAAGAGGACGTATATATTATAATTCTAGTAAATACTATAATTTAGTTTTTTGATAATAAATTAAATACCTAATGCAAATATTAATTATGCAGTAAAGTTATTATTTGTGATTTATTAAATTTCTAGATGTTTAATTTTATTTTTAATTTTTTCAGTTTTAAACATTTTCAATATTTTTTTCTAATACAGAAATCAATAAATATATCATTTGGATTAAAACCTCTCGCCATTGAAAAAATATAATACTTATATGTAAATACAATGAGGCCGTTGTGGCGCAGTAGCACAGCGTCTGGCTGTAAACGCGACTGTGAGAATGTTTTTTTTTCTTTTTCTTGCCCTGGTAAGAAGATAAAAAGCGGCATTGAGTACCGCTACTCTTGCGATGCCTCGAAAAAAACGCGGAAAGTCGGAAAGGAGAGTCTGAACGATAAAAAATATCTTGAAATTTTGACATTATAATACCCTAATTAGTGTGCATCCAACTTATACAAAAACATAAATAACTGTTTCCTTTACCTTACTCCAGCATTGTTACACCGTCGCACCATATTAGCGAACTGTTGTTCATTGCCAGAGCGTGTGATCAGTCTGTAAGAGATGGGCTGGTAGCGTTCCCACCATGGACGGTTGCGAGACCAGATCACCAAGTTCTCGTTTGGTGGTGAAATCTACAAAAAAGTAATAGAAACCTTTAATAGCGATAGAACTTATTTAATAAGTTTGACTGTGTATGGGTATCTGTAATGTCTGCATCGTTACTTATAAACGATTTTGGTAACATTTTCTTTTTATTTAAAATGTGACATGATTCTAGAAAATATATTGAACAACATGAAGATCATCAGCTCTTATCTAGTTGATGAACGATCGCAAGCAATTATTTCCACTTTAGATAGTCTAATTTTTAGAGTATTTTGTGTCGGGACTTTTTTATTTAGAATGTCAGTTAACTGATTAATAATTATAAATCGGAACAGATTAACCCCAAGTCACGTTTAAATATTCCAACCATAACAAAAAAAATTATAACATCGAGAATATATTGCCAGAAGGTGGGAAGGAAACGCATTGACTTTTTACTTTGTTCTCTATGTCAACTCAAGGAACGTATGAAATAAAAAAAATAATCAATATAAATTATTTTTTTCAACAGTAATGGCTCACCAATTATAAAACCTCAAGCAGCTTTTTGGAGATATTGAGTATTAAGGGACGGAGCTCAATGCCACGCTACGCCTACGAGCCTACTACTCTCATAGAATATAAATAAATTAAAATTAAACATTCTTCCAAATGATGAAATCCGCATGTACGGTTGTGGGATCAATATCCCACAACCGTGAGAAACCGTGGAAAAACTTGCAGCCCCACTGCGCCTCGACAGCCTCAAAAATCTTATTGGAACAAATTCCGCACCCAGATAAAAAAATATTGTACACATTCCCTCTTAAGGACGTCGAATCGTTAACCAAAGAGCAGACTTAATACAGCAATATATTTTCCACGAGTAACTTAATCATGGGCTGTCTTATTTTTTCCTGAGGAGCGCAGTCCTTTTTCTGCAAATTAAATTTCCGGCCATTTATTTAGTAAATTGATTCTTGTCTCCTAGAACCCCTATTTCACCTCAGGTTTAATCAACTATCGGATTGCTTCTAAACTGTCTTTAACGGTAATTAAAAGAGTTTTAGTTTTTTAAAAGCTTAAGCTTACTAAAAAAAATACACTTTTTTATCTTCACGCTGGATTACAGCGTACACATAGCAGTTTCTCGCTAGGGTAATAAAGGTAAAACGCGGCGTTGAGTTTCGCTATTCAACACGCAGTGTCCAGAATTAAGCGGAAAATGGAGAACGGAATTATTTTAATCAGGAATGAAGGAGCATCATGACATTTTATACCTACTATAAAGCAATTAATGATATTTTTAAGCAAATAAAATATTAACCTTTTATGATGATTATAAGTCAATGGATTCTGATTATAATATAATGATAATATAATTGAATATTTATTCTAATATAATATAATATTTTATAATTATTTTAATAGACAAACAATTTCAAATCTAATAACGGCAAGTAGATACATCTAAGAGATTTAACGTAGAGTTGACGTAATAAGCAATTCAGGTTTATGCGAAGAGCTCGTTCTCGTAACCATCACATACCCTTGATTGCTTTCCGTATTCCCACTGTATCTTTAGTTAAATGAAATGATTATAAAGTTATTTTCACCTGTCAAATATACAAATTACTCTTAATAATTATTTAGTTATCAAAACCCAAAATAGGCCATGAATGGACAGCAAAATATTTTTAATACTCTGTATTCTTTGTCCTGCCCCCTAAATGTATTAGATACGGTGTATTTAGCGCGCTCCCGCACATAGCAGAGAAAGCAGAGGGAACCTGTGAAACGAATAGTGTTGAGACATTTAGTTTCAATTAAAACCCCTTCGTTCCCACCTTTTCCCTGAACTCTGTAGGTATTGCGTGTTGAGTAGTTGAACTCAATGCCGTGTTCTGCCTCGCGACTAGAGCGAGAAAATTAAAATATTAATACTTCATTTCTTCGAATGGGAATCGAACCTACAACCTGTCGTGTTGTCGCACGCTTGTACTACTGCACCACGAAAAACCTCAAATTAGTTAAGTGCTTCGTAGCTTACGAATAACTGTATGAACATGTTCTTTACCTGAATACCACCAAATCCTCGTGGCCCAAGGAATCTCTCACATTCAGCTGCTATGTCATCCCATTTCCATTCGAAGAGATGGACCATCGTGGTCCGACCGGATGCATAGTGCGGATTTTTGAATGCCACCGCCAAAGTTACGGCCGACAGTAAGAGGATGAAACGCATCATCCTGGATGCTGTAAACAAAAAATGTATGGTAACTTTAGAAAAGAAAAGTTTATTATTTTTACATTATATTTATTTAAATTTATATTTCCATTTCTTCGCTCTGGTATCGAGGCAGCGCGGGGCGTTGAGTTCTGCCACTCAGTACGAAATGCCTCCAGAATTCGGCAGAAAGTGGGGAACGGAGTGTCTTAGCACTAGGTTCCTAACCCTGCTGTGTGCGGGATAGGAATCAATTTTTTTTTATTATTTCTAATATTAAAATTTAATATATATATATTATATATATAGAGGAGAATATTACTTATATTTTCTTATTAGCAACCCACATTGGTTTTATGGTCAAAAATGTGAAGTCCAAAAATGAACGACAAGACTGAAGAAGATACTAAAATAATAGGGTTTATCACTGGTCTCCTTATTTTTTAAATAAAAATAATATTGAATTCAATATAAATATTGTAACAATCTTAAATCGCGAAACCAAAGAAACTAGCTAATACATTACACTCACAATCGCATTAGATAATGTTATCAGTAACCCAAGTCCGAACTGCACATCGTTTGGATTGCAACAAATAGGCTTACATACGTACATCTAAATAGAAATAAGCGGTCGAGTTTACAGTGAATGATAGAATACCGGATACTAAATAGTATGTGTTCCAAAAGATTCATTTTTTTGTTCTGTTTTACTTTAAATCAAGAATCGTCTTATATCACGTAGTTGGTATGGTTTGAGATTTAACAATCCTACTTGTGGATAGTTTTGTATTATAGGCAAGTGATATTAGTGTTCGAATCCAAGAAACCTATCTTTATAATAAATACTTACTTAGAATATGAAAATAACAA
>DWGR01001684.1:0-15377 GCA_018247715.1 Heliconius burneyi | reverse complement strand
GGATTTAGACCCCACGTCACCCTCGCTGCGCGCGCTTTTTGTTTATGAATATTTGCTACTCTTTTCATCGGACAGCCACGTGCGATTCGAAGGTGAGTTTGCGATACCGAGGAGTTTTATCTCTTCGATCAAGTTAATTGTTGACCCCCAACATAAGCTAACTAGGAGGATCGTTTTATTTTTTTTTGTTATCAGTGTTGCATTTGTCTTGTGCGCTGCGAAGTTTAACTTGATCATGTTTACTCTATTCAACAACTGTCTTTTGCAATATGAATGGCCACAAAATCCTGGCAGTATATTCTGACGCTATTCTAGCTTTTGCATCAAAGAATCTAGGATAAAATTCCAAAAATTTGGTCCACCTACCACCACCCTGGCACACATTGTTATCCTCTTTTCACATTTCTCTGGTATAATTGACCGCAATTTCTTTTCTGAAGGCATCTTATTTTCTGAAAGCTACTTTTAGGGCCGCCCACCATGCATTATCAAAATCGCGCTTTATGTCTAGCGATACCAACACTCCGAATTTTTTCTATTTGTTGATGAATATGTCCCATTACAGATACAATTATCGTACAGAGACAATTTTTCCAAGTACAGAGAGAGTACGCCAACGGTTTTTAGTGACTTAGGATGGCTTTAACATTCTTTTCCTGGTTTCCTCAAGATGATTACGTGAACGATCTTCCATTGCATCGAAAATATGCAATGGAATATCGTTGTATCGAATGGATCGTATGAACGCCAGGCAACTGTTTTCTAACACTAAAAATACTTCTTCGTTACTTAGTATGAGATGAAGTGCCGTTATCGTCGTTAATCTGTTGGAAGCATGGGCTTTTTTCGGATTTTGGCAGTAGAACATTGTATCCAGATCAATTGTAGTGAATGACGGATCATCTTCACCGGATTACTGTGTGCGAATGTGTATTTGAGCTAGCTGGTCGAACAACACAATTTTTTTCCGCATAAAAAGTTTAACTATGAGTTCTGCTGAATTTTATGGGGTTACCTCCTATATAAAGATATAAAAATTGTAAACGATCTTCCTGTCTCTTGGTGGTATTCCTTATTAGTATATAGTTTGTGTGCCACCAACTTTCTTTTCTTTACAACTTTGCGCTACTACTTGTAAGCACAATTGATATTGTTGTATAGAAGTTGAAGAAGATCTATAAATGTATAAATGCTTGTATATTTTTGTTTCATTGATTTTGTCTGCACTTCAAGGGACCGCACATTTTAATATTTGTTTTTATTTCAGCCCAATACTCTCACTCTACTTTAAGATAAAAGGTCATGACAGACTTGGGCTTGTTTTTTATTGGATTTTTGCAGTCTGGAATTTTATATTTATATATATTTTTTGACAAATTAATTTAATTACCAAAATATTTCTTATTTTAGCTATATATTAGACCCATAAACTTTCTGGATAAACTTCGAAATGTTGCTTTGCGGTTTGCTGTTGTGTATGGTGGGGTTGACAGTGGAAAGTCCTCCGGCTGCTAAGACAAGGGAGGAAATAAATGCCTTTAAAGATTACTTGGAAAAAAGCCGTGAAGGTTGGTTTGATAAGATTGTAAAAAATAGTATTTTGTAAAAATTAGTTTTTCTTCAAACATTAGACGTAATTGCATTTTTTTAAGAAAAAAAAATTAACACAAACGTGTTAATTTTTTTTTCTTAAAAAAATGCAATTACGTCTTTGTTGCACGTCACGAGCATTTATGTTAGGTGAATATGTGTGTGATCAGCGCCATAGTGGATATGGAGTATAAATACGAAGAATAAAGTGATTCTTCAATATTTAGGTCACCACTATTTATATAAACATATGATTTATATGAGTACGCGCACAAGTCAGGTCTTAATATTATACTGCGAGATAGAGTACAGAAATTAGAAAAATAACCAGAACAAAAGATTTGGAGGAGGCTTTTACTCGTAGGGGGTCCAGATACAACGTAAATTAATACAGAAAAATCATAAAATAAATGTAATAGATATATGAGTAGTAAACTACTAAACTACTAGTAGTTAACTAAAATGTATATGTAGTATATGAAAAATGATGTAAAACAAAACAATTACGTTTATTAATGCAAAAATAATACTTATTTTGTGGAAATATATTATTATTATTTTTTATTATTATTATTTCTATTTTTATATAAAACATTTCTTAAATTTACAGACAATGGTTACCGTCTAGATTCTCGCATGCTATCAAATGTCAAAGGCAATGTTTGGGAGAACAGTGGAAAGTTCGAAGGTGACATTTTGTTGGATCACTGGCAGATAAAAGCCTTAGTTACGGACTACGCGGCAGGCAGAAATGCTTATATTTGGCCTGACACTAAATGGCCTGGAAACGTTGTTGTGTTCGAATTTGGAAATAATGAATTCAGTAAGTTTCAGATTAAAAAGACGTAATGTTCTTTCCAAATATTGGTTATATTTGGAAAATTAATTTGAAAGAGAACATTGCTTCATTTAAATCATACTTATGGCTTAGTTATAATAATATATATATATTTTTATTTTAGCGATTATTACATATTTAAAATGAAACTATATAACTGGATTAATCACAGTTGGCCATAGTCTTTGTTTAGCGTTGCTAAAAAAAACTTACAAATTACGATTGAAAGTTTTATTTGTAACTAAACTTTAAATAATCAACTTCAAGACTCTAAGCACAAATTCTAATGAGATCGACTTAAAAACCATTTTTAATTCACAATCGGCCATCTCTCCGGAAATGTCCGAGTTCGATTTATATATTAGGCATCTAGAATAAATATAAAAATAAAGCAATTGTTGAAATAAGACATCATTTCTATTTGGTCAGTATTAGATGACCATCAGATACCTACTACAAATGACTATCTCTCCTTTTTACATTTTTTTTAGAAACTAACACTAAATCATTTAAAATACAAACCATCTTAAAATATTTACTCCACACAAGACCATAAACGTGAGTTTTAGTTACTTTTTAATTTTGTTTCCGTAACATTTCCTTGATACCTTAAATTCTACGCACGACTCGTGTTTAGTTTCATCACTCAACAACCAATGTCTCTAAAATTGAGTCTAATCTAAAATTCACTCTTCACGAGCGTCCATCAGAGCTCGTACTTTTTCTGCAGGGGCGAACTACTCTCTTTCTATTTATTCCCTCTGCCTACCCTGCTCGGGCGGGCTACAACGTGAAGCTGATTTGATAAAAAGTAATAAGTTTATATTTTTTAGATTCACAGCAAAGTTCGGTTATTACGGATGCTATGAGTTTGATCGAGAAAAATTCGTGCGTGAGGTTCCGTCGTCGCACCGGAAACGACTCTAACTATGTCTTAATTACTGTAAGTCATTGTTACGCTTTTAAGTGAGAATTGTGAGTACTTAACACTAGGTTCCCTCTGCCTACCCAGCTGTGTGCGGGATACAGCGTGAAGTTAATAAAGTAAATTAAAAAATAGCATTTTTTGCAAAAACTTGCAGATTTTAAGAAAGAAGCTAGTAATCTATTTATAGTATGTTCAGCATTTTCATCCCATTTTGAAAACAGCTTGTTTGGGGACAATAACGTTCTGAACCGAACTTTGTGAGGATCACCAAATCCACCAACCACCACCACCACTCAATCAATCTAGGTAAACATACATCTTAATAATTTTATCTAAACCCATAATCATTGCTTCTTTTTAACACAGCCTCTCTTGTTAAAATCGTATTATGACAGGGACGATCTAACGGATGCTACTCGACTGTCGGCTATTCGAGCAGTCGCGGTGTGCACACGTTAAATCTAGCACGAAGCAAACCTGGTGAAGGATGTCTTCGCACCGCCGTGATCGTCCACGAATGGCTTCATGTCCTCGGCTTTTTCCACATGCAATCTACTCATGATAGAGATGACTACGTTCGAATCGATTTGCAAAATATTCAAGATGGTAAGACGGGATTTTTGAAATCTCTTACATTAAATCTCCATAGGTGAACGGTATAAGTTTAAAATCCGGGTGTTACTCAATAAATGTACGATCAAAACTTGCGTACATTTTTTGTTGTAGATATAAATCTTTTTGTTTATCTGTTATAGTGTGCTAAAACACTATATTACATATAACATTAAGTTGTATTAAGCCCGGCATGGGCATGGCGCAGCGGCACAATGGTGTGACTGTAATGCGACGGTTGTGGGCTCGAGTGGGGACTCGAGGAAGGGAAATATTTATTTATGTTTATTTTTCTATTTCTTCGCTCTGGCGTCAAGGCAAAAGCGTGACGTTGAGTTCCGACACCCCCTAGGTTACCTCTAGGTTCCCTCTGTCTACCCTACCGTGTGCGGGATACAGCGTGAGCCTAATTTTTTTTTAAGTTGTATTATTCTTTCTTTAAAGGGCAACATAGCCTTATGAGCTGTGGCATTACATAAGATACATATATAGTTGTCTTATTTAAAGGCAGGGCCAGCAATTTCAATAAATACGGCCCTAATTATGTGAGTAAACTTGGCGTACCCTATGAGTACACCAGCTGCATGCACTACAGCTCTAACGCTTTTAGCAAAAATGGAAAACCCACCATTGTACCTCTACAGGTAAGAAGATATGTATTTTTATTACAGTGAAAAAGCTTATTTCAAAAATACAGACATTATATTTAATTCAAGTTATGTCGCAACGAAATATTGGTACGTATCGAGGCCATTCGTGTTACAGTAGCACAAGAGTGTGACTGTAAATGTGTTGTGTTGTGAGTTTGATTTCCACTAGAAAAAATGAAATATTTAATATTTTCTTCGCTCTGGTGACGAAGCAAAATGTGGCGATGAATTCCTCCGCTAAACACGTAATGCCTCCAGAATTCGGTGTAAAGTGATAATTAACTAAATAAAAACGGAGTGACTTGACACTAGGTTCCCAGATTCCCTGCTACGAGTAGGATACAGAGGAAAGCAAAAAAGGAATCAAATCTGTCTATTGGATTACTCACTAAGCGTCATTTTGTACTCATGAAAAATTCATCATATAATTATTTTTATTCTTTAAAAGTATAATTTCTAATTAATATATATTTATATTGCCCCTAGTCTTTCGTTGGAACTATGGGACAAAGGGATCAAGTCACTGACAACGACTGGCTAAGGCTGAGAAGACATTACAACTGCGATGGAGCGTGGAACAGTGATGACGAGCCAGAAGAGATTTCTCCAGCCGTTGTGGCTGATAACGGTATATAGATAAAAAATACAGTGTATGACATTACAGTTTCATTATTTAAAAAACCTTTAGTTTTCTATTGTATCGAATAATCTTGAGTTGTACACAATAAAATTCTTAAGCAATCTGTCATAGATTTTTTTAAAATTTTTCTATATCTAAAAGAATAAGTGAAAATAAATAAACAAATGCTTTAAAATAAATTACTTTTATTATAGCCAACAAGTTCAAAAATGTATTAAATAAACACAAAGCTATTCAGTTTTTGGGTAATAACTCAAAATCAAATCAATTAACAAATTTTGAAAGAAGAAGTAGAAGATCCTAAAAGAAAGAAAGAGGACGAAATTACCAATTTAAAACTCCTGACTCCATGAACTCTATCTCGTTTATTATAATTTATTTATCACGCTGAAAATCATTACGGCATAGGCGTGACGTCTCAAAAGCTGTTATACCAGCTTAAATATTTTTTTATAATATCGACACTTGAAAGACAAAAAAACTTCGATGGAAAAAACATAATTTTGCAATATTTTCATTATCATCCCTAAAAAATCTGCTGATAAAGAAGATGTTCTTGAGCAAAGTGTCTTTATTTTGTGAAAGCCTGGACAAATGTTTTGTGATCTCGAAGACTCACATCTTCTACAAAATCTGTAGAATTCAATAAGGAATATTATATAGATATATACACTTAATATATCATTTAGAGCTTATTTGTTTGTTTAATCGCTAAGTTTTCTAGAACTAGATACGCCTGGTAGGATAGATTATTTTACATGAAAGTTACATTCCCTAGAAGTACTATAGGCTATATATATCTCAAGTAAATAAGTCATTTAAGGCATTTTGGGACAAAATATATAAAAAAAAATTGCAAGGTAAATTTGACCGTTTGTTTAATTTTATTTTGGCAGACTTTTAAAATTAAGATGGTTGCTTACAAGATACTAAAATACCACCATCATTTTATAAAATGTTCGTGTCTCTGTCTTTTTATTTGTCCACATTAATGTCCAGAACAATTGAATTGATTTTTATAGGATTCACTGATCGATAGAGGTGGCTATGGAGCAACACCTAGCTAGTTTTAATCCCGGAGTTCCAGCGGCGTAGGGATTTTCCCAAGAAAATGTCGGATTGCCGTGCGCACGTACCTTGATAGATATGAAATGATTCAACATTTTTGCATATTAAATACAATAATTTTGCGAACGAGTACCAAATAAAATAAGGAAAGATTAAAATTACAATTAATTAAGTATAACAATAGTACAGATAACAGATAAATAACATAAAATAAAGTCACGCAGGGGCAACTATTATTATTATTATTTAATAAGTTAGACTCACCCGCCAAGGCTTCCATATATATTTCAAGATTGCAGATAAAAGGGAAGTACAGCTTTTAAAATTGACCAACTTCAATTTGTGGGCATATGCACTCATTTTTTATGTTATTACATATAAAGTTACAATATAAAGTTTGGGTTTGTTATGATTTTTTCTATGAACTATCTTTAAATTTCCACATTTCGAATTTATTATTTTGTTGGTATGTTCGCACTTCATGCCAAATTTTATAAATGTAGGCCCACAGCAAGTAAAACTGAGCGAATTCTATACAAAATGCAATAAATTCAATGCGTAAATGCTCTTATATATTGATTGTGTTCACTATTTGATATTAATTCACAATCACACACACACACACACATTCACAGTCTGATTCCTCCATACGATCATAAGATAAATGGTCTCGATAGACGGACAAAAAAATGATCCTACAAGGGTTCCTCTTCACCTTTTTGAGGTACGGAACCTTAAAAAAATTGTAAGTATGAACATACCTAATTAAAAATTAGCACACTTAATCATAATAGGATTTTCGTCACTCATTATCTTTTAATTATCAAATCGATAGCTATAAAAGTAATGGAACAGGTAAATTCTATACTAGAACAAAATGATGAGGGCTGTGGTACTGGTGCTGCTTGTTGTCGCTGCGGCGGTGGCCAAGCCACCAGTGGTACGGACAAAGGAAGAGATTGAAGCTTTCAGACACTTTTTGGAAAGCACAAAGAGCAGTAAGTACCTACCTATTTACGGACTTCTTAAATTATTATCAACTTATTTTTCTTTAAATTTCAATAACCAGCTGAGTTTTTTATGCCTGGTTGGATTAATCTGGATGAGCTTAAAAAGAGTTTCCATCATCACAAAAAAAAAAGCTTTTTCTGAGCCCATAAAATACTGGAAATATGTACAATATATAACTAAAAACAATTGTAAAATATTATGCGAGATTTTTTGTGAAAAATCAAATTAAAATTAACTCAGCTTCACGCTGTATCCCGCACACAGCAGAGTGGGTAGAGGAAACATAGCGTTATCACACTCTGTTCCCCACGTTCCGTCGAATTTGCTTTGCTTATTAAGTGGCGGAGCTCAACGCCGCGCTTTTTACATCGATACCAGAGAGAAGAAACGGAAATATACATTTAAGTAATAGTCGAGTGGGGATCGAACCCACAACCATCGCGTTAAAGCCACACACTTGTGCCACGACGGCCTTCTTTGTGTAGATGAACTTTTAAGGTGTATTCCAAGTACATCAATCAAATTCTCTTAAAACACAATGAAAGTAATGCATTATTATGTGCCACAAATTATATGAATATTTCTCGTATATTGATCTAGATTTAAATTTAAATTAAAACAAAATAATCTTATTTCAATTTCTCTTGCAGGCGATGGCCAGCATTTCATTGCCCGTTCTAGAATGTTCCCGGATGCCAACCCTGAGGAGAACAGCGGTAAATTCCAGGGTGATATCATTCTGGATGACTTCATTATTGAATCCATGTTGCAAGAGTATGCTATGGGCCGTAACGGCTACACTTTTCCTAACACCAAATGGCCTGACAACACCGTTGTATGGGAATTTGGTGAAAATGAGTTCGGTAAGTAAATTATTAAAAGGTTATTAATAGATTTTATAATAGTAATATACATATAATACGTCCTAATAATATCTTAAGTTTGATCAATAAGTGAGCTTATGTTATTGACTAGTCGCCGCTCGCGGCTTCGTCTGCTTGATCTACGTAATTATTTATTTACTAATCTGTATTACTTTCGTTTTCTTATAATTATATAATTTTAAAAACTATATCTATACCTACATATTGTTAAATCGGTTAAGCCGTTTCAACCGACAGCAAATTTTTTTTTCTATATATTTTCCATGTACATATTAAACACATACATATTAAATAAACTATATTAAATGATACTGAGCTTATTTATGAGCTTATTGAGTTTATTTATGATAATATTAAATATTTAATTACCTCGAGTGAGAATCGAACCCGCAACCCGTCGCGTTCACAGCGACACGCTTGTGCTCCTGCGCTGCGGCTGGTCTTATTTAAAAAAAACGAATACAGTGAAATATGTGTAAATACCCAGTTGCCTCTGCTTACCTATTCCGTTAAGTATTAAATAAAGCCGTTTATCTTGAAAACTTACAAAACATTTATAGATAAATATAATTAATTTACGATTACTAATCTTGATACATTATAAGACTATAATACAATCACGTTAAAGTCACTGATCATATGGCGTGATAATCACATTTTTGTGATAGGCATCTCTTAACAAACATAGACTTTCGATTTAAAATAGTTTGTTAAAGACATATGTATATATGGAAGAGGTGTAATCATTCATATACGAGTATAGTCCTTTGTTTATCCTTTATTTTTTAACCGACTTCTGTAAAAAAAGGAGGTTATCAATTCGACTGTTTTTTTTTTAAACGCAGTATCCTGCATATAATAAAATTATTATATTGTTAGTGAACTCGTATAAAAGAGATAGATTATTTAAATTTCCATTTCTTCGCTTTGGTGTCGAGGCAAATCGCGGCGTTGAGTTCTGCCACTCTGCACGCAATGCCCCCAGAATTCGGCTAGCGACTAGGTTCCCTCTGCCTATCCTGCAGTGTGCGGAATATAGCGTGAAGTTTATTTTTTTTAGATATAGGTGAAAAATATTGTACAAGCAATAAAAATGCTTCAAACAGTTTTTTCTAGGCAACAGCCCTTATTCGTATAAAGTATTATTATTAGGTGATACATAACACCTATAACAATTACTTAGAACCTCTTTCCGAAAAATTTAGAGAAATATAGACGATATTGTGTTTTTATTTTAAAAACGTTAACCATTTCCGATTTCTAACAATATATAGAGAACCTAGTGTTAAAATACTTTCCGATCCTTTCAATTTTCCGAACTCCATGCCCCGCTTGTATTTACAACCTGAGCGAGTTAAATAGTTCGTTCTCCAAAGAATCGACGGCGTCTAACCACGTCAAAAGCTGGCAACGCACTAGTAGCTCCTCTGGTGTTACGCGGGGTCGCGGACGGCGGTGATCACTTGCCATCAGGTGACCCGTACGCTCGTTTGTCATGTCTGTTTCCATAAAAAAAATTTGAAGCAATAATCTATATTTACAGTGAGATGCTATGTAGTTGTTGTAAAGAGCTACACTCATGATTGGTTCACTTTTTCCTCATATTCAAGAAAAATATTTTCAATCGGAAAATTGCAGAATAAATATTATCATAAGAGAGTCTGTCGCATTATATACGAAACCCTCTATTGTTTTCTAAATATGAACTTGATAACAAGTCCTTGTAGGTAAATAGCTATCGCAATAACGATAAGTTTCTGAAATCAGTTAAATACATAGATGCATATAGAAGGCAATTATATTTAAGCAATATGCGCTTCTTGTTGTACGAATTGGTTCAATGACATTTTTAACCGACCTCCTTCCAAAAGAGAGGTTATAAATTCGAATATATTTTCTTTATAATTATTACCTCAGAACTGGATGAGCTGATTTTTATGATTCTTTTATTTTATTTGAAAACTAATACGGCGCAGGAGTTACAAAGTGTGCTGCAAAACGATTGGTTGTTGGGTCGATGCCCATTCGAGAATGGAAATATTTATTTAAATTTATATTTTCATTTTTTCGCTCTGGTTTCGAGGTAAACCGCGGCATTGAGTTCCGTCACCCTACACGCAATGCCTCAAGAATTCAGCGGAAAGTAGGAAACGGAGTGTTAACCTACCCTACTATGTGCGGGATACAGCGTGAAGCTGTAGCTAAAGCTTTTCATGTGGCCCCAATTTATTTTGGTCCATCTCTGACAATGGTAACCATGAGAAAATCATATGTCTTAAATTTGCATTAAATAATATATGCGCGACAAATGAATGAATAACCAATATGCCGGATAACGATTTCGAAGATCTTTTTTATTAGAAAGGATACACCTTAAGGGTAGTTTGATAAAAGGTTCTGATTATGGGATCCGCTTGAAATTAAGAAGTCGGATTTTTTTTGTTAAAAATTATCTTCAGTTACGAAAACGTAACACGTAACGTGTCTTAAAGTAGGAGGAGATTGGTTTACTTATCGGTTCGTTTTCTAGAATTCACGAAAGATACTTTATGCATTTTATTTAAGTTAAGATAAGACACACCGTTCCCAGATTTTTTAAAACAATGCGTGTTGAGTGACGGAACACAACGCTGCACTTGGCCTCGTTACCTTGTGGGAATCTAACCACAATCTAATATCACCGAATTTCCATGTATTGTGATACAAATAATTTAGTTTGAAAGAGCAGCTGGGACTGAAGCCTGGGCTTTGAGTTTCTCACCATGCAACGCGATCGGTATAGGCGAAGGGTATCCATGAAACGGCAATATGTTTTTTTCATTCCTTCAATACATAAAAAGCATAAAAATGGTTGAACTCCGGGATGCAGTTTATGTAAACATATAAAGAAATTAAAAATATAAGCATCCTCCCAAGAGGGCATCGGGCCACAATTATCGGTTTTTTTTTATTTTCAACGACGTTTTGACATATTGGTTTAAATTTTTAAAATATTTTTTCCTTTTACCCCCAGGGCCCCTACAACAGGCGGCTATAAAGGAAGGTATCGCCCACATTGAGAATTCCACTTGCGTTAAGTTCCGTTACCGCGAACCAGAAGACACTGTTTTCGTGAGACTGACTGTAAGTAGCTTTTTGTATTTATAATTTTTCTTTTTATAGTACAAAGCATTTTTTATATTTAAATATTTTTGTCTTTGATTAGATATAGATAGATAGAGTTTTTCTGTCACTTAACCAAAATAGAATTGTGAATTGTTCATAAAATACTGGAAATATTCATTTTTAAAACATTTAGAACTATTATGCTGTATTCCGCAGAGGGAACTTGGGAACCTATTATAAAGACACTCCGTTTCCATTAGGACACTCCCGTTTCCCAATATCCACCGAATTCTCGAGGCCTTGAATGTTTAGATGCCAAGCACGGGATTGAGAAAATAAAATACTAAATATTTTGTTCTCCTCAATGACCATCGAACCCACAACCGTTGCGTTACGTAGTTGTCACCCTGCGCCACTACTGGGCTCAAGAAGTGCTAAAATGCTTCCAGTTATCTACTTTTATATAGCGTATTTTTAAAGCATCAAAAATCAACCTTTTTAGGGTATGGCTGCAGGTTGCTACGCCCACGTCGGTTACTGGGAAAGTCGTGGTATTCACGTATTGAACTTGGCTCGTAACTACCCCGGCGTTGCTTGTTTCCGCCACGCCACCATTGTCCACGAATGGATGCACATCTTAGGCTTTTTACACATGCACTCCACCTACGACCGTGATGAGTACGTTAGAATCGCTGAAGAGAATGTTATGAGTGGTAAGCCTTAAAATGTTTTGAAAAGTTAGCGTTCTAGATAGATTTGTTTTCCTTTTAATTAAATTGTTGAAATTGTCTTAAATTAAAAAAAATGGAAAAATACTTAATCTCAGATATATTTTATTAAATATTGTAATCAAAGTAAAATTTCACCTTCATTACGATCTATTATTAGACCTTACTGTTGTTTTACTCATTTAATTATAGTATAATGTATAATAAATCATAATGATTTCATAATATTAGACCAGACGAAGCGCGGCGTTAAGTTTCGCCCAACAAACAATGAAACCTGAAATCGAGCGGAAAGTGAATAATGGAGTGTCTAAACAATAAGTTTTCTCTCTTTTCTTTATTTTGCTAAAAAGTGGGGAAAAGCATGAAGCTTAACAAAAAATAATATCTTATACATAATTGTGTAGACTGCTGATATCTATATTTCTTTACTTAATAAAAGTCGCAATTTTATTTTATTTCTTGAAATTAAGACTTTTACTATTTTATATTACAGGTACTGAACATAATTTCGACATCATGGATGCTCAATACGGTTCCAACTACAATGTAACCTACGACTACGTCAGCTGCTTGCACTACGGTCCTCGTGCGTTCTCTTCCAATGGAGAACTTACAATTATTGCTTTACAGGTTGGTATTTAAAAAAATAAACAGCTTCACGCTGGATACCGCACACAGCAGTGTAGGCAAAGAGAACCTAATGGTAACACCGTTCCCCACTTTCTGTCGAATTCGTGGCATTGCATGTTAAGAAGGCAGAACTCAACGCCACGCTTTACCTCGACATCAGAGCGAAGAAAAGGAGATATAAACGTAAATAAATATTTCACTTCCTCGAGTGGGGATCCAAACCACAACCATCGCGTTACAGTCACATTCTTGTGCCGCTGCGCCACGATGGTCTCGTATTCTCTTTATTCTTCGTAAAAGTCTTTCTAGATATAGTGAAATTGATATATTTGATTTAAATTAAATGGTATATAGGTACATTCATACCAGGCAAATCTTTTAACCATATGGAAATAAATGAATTAACGTAATTAAGATATGAATGTTTTTTACGGCTAAGAGTAGCGC
This sequence comes from Heliconius burneyi, assembly GCA_018247715.1. Classification (NCBI taxonomy): domain Eukaryota; kingdom Metazoa; phylum Arthropoda; class Insecta; order Lepidoptera; family Nymphalidae; genus Heliconius; species Heliconius burneyi. The sequence goes on along the minus strand of DWGR01001684.1, from coordinate 2,243 downwards.
AGGGACACAAGCGTGTAAACACGACTGGTTCTGGGTTCAATTCCCACCCGAGGAAATGAAATATTTGAGGCAAAGTGCACTGCTGCGTTGAGTTACGCTCCACACAAACTGCATACGCAACGCCTTGAAAATTCAGCGGAAAGTGCGGAACGGAATTTCTAACGTTACCTGCTTTGTGCGGGATACACTGTGAAGCTGATTGGATTTTAATTTATCTTAATATAATTTTTTAACGACTTTTCGGAGAAAGATAACTGATGGTTTTCTTTTGTTTTTGATGTTATCTATATGTACGCAAGTAGGTATACCTACCACCTGGTTCTTTATCACTGTCCTTGGTCTAACAAATTAATTGTTATCTTAATATTGATTATTTTTAATCTAAATAAAAATATTGCTAATATTAAAAAAAATATGTCAATTTTGTTTGTTAATCCGATAACGAAATAGTTAAAAAACTCCACCTAACACGAACAATAAGTAAGCATTCTCTATTATATATATTTAAAGGTGGAACTCTTTTCTTTCTTTTCTCTAACTTGAACTTCTTTTCTCTAATGTTTGATCTAAGATTATCATAATACCCCTTTCATAGATTTAAATTCATGATCTATCGCTGTATTTTAAATTAGGATGTTTCAATTAATAACAACAAGGGTGTGACTGTAACGTGGCTGTTGTGGGTTCGACGCCCACTCGAGGGAATTATTTATTAATATTTTCATTTCTTCGCTCCAGCACCAAGACCAGAGCCCGGCGTTGAGTTCCGCCGTGGGGAACGGAGTTTCCGAAGGTACCCTGCTGTGTTCGGAATACATTATATTATTGATTATATTATTTTGCATTTAACAGGAACACGAAGGAGAAATGGGTCAACGTGAATATGTCACAGAGAAGGATTGGCTGAGGATCAACCGACACTACGACTGCCCCGGCGCATGGGATTAAATCATATTTATTATTTAACTGATTAAATAAAAAAATACAATACGTTATATTAAAACGTTATTATTTATAAAATAAAGATTTTTTAAATTGCCTATTAACACTTATGATTTAAGAGTTATATGTGTTTGTTGATTTTTTTCTAGAAGATGATTAATCTAGAATAATAGGGTAGCGCTAAAATAAATACGTTTGTATATATCATTTTACAATGCATGAAATACTCAATATACAGCACGCGCAGTGTCCGACTGACAGCAGAGTAATATAATACAGATATAGGCCGTGAGTTTAGGTTCCATTCCCATTGGGTGAAATGAATTATTTTCAAGTCTCTGATAAAATGAAAAGTACAATGTTGAAGTCAGCTACTCAACACTAAGCGCACCCACCATACTATAAGCAGGATATAGTATGGTGGGCGTGCAGTGGGTTCGCGGGATATTTATAGGGTTCTGTACTTTAAAACCTAAAGCTAAGATTAATATTCAGGTCTACGATCGTTAGGAACATAGAATCAAGCTTTTAAGATATTGCAATCAAAAGATAAGCTAATTTATGTATTTCTGGCGTTCCGAGCGTGTCAGACCAGCACTAATCACTTCGCCAATGTCACGTTAAATGGAAAACACACGAAGGAGAAAGTAATCGTCGTTTTGTTGCATTTAGTATAAGATTTGACGTGTAATCAAAATATATAGATACTTTTCGTACCAACAATTAAATTAAATTAAAAATCAAATCAAAATGAAAAAAAGAAATAAATATTGGAAAAACTATTTATATATGCAAACAAACTTATAATTTATTCAGAGCCAGTCATAGCGCAGGGAAACAACTCACGCTATATCCCGCATATAGCATAGTAGGTAAAGTGGACGTAGTGTTAAGACACTCTGGTCCCCACTTTCAACTCAATTCAGGAGGCATTGCGTGTTGAGTGGCGAAACTCAACGCCGCGCTTTGCCCCGACACCAAAGCGGAGAACTGAAAAGATAAATTTAAGTATTTAATGAAGAAAAAAAATATATAATTCATTCCCTCAACTAGAAATCGAACCGACAATCGTCGCGTTTACAGTCACACACTTGTACCCTTGCAAGTAAAATAACAAACTAATAACAAGTAAAATTTAAAATCAGTTACTTATAATTTAAAAAATAATACACTGAAAGTTGTTTTAGTTATTTTTTGCATCGCCGCTACCGTTTGCTTTTTTCGGTTAAAGCAAAAGATCTCTCTTTAATAAAGTATTACTTACAAACCATACAAGCTTAATTTTTTTAAGCTCTCCCAAA